>PVJX010004989.1:0-89156 GCA_004027295.1 Dolichotis patagonum
GGCCCTAAATGAGAGAGTGAATGGGAAGGGGAGGGAGTTTGTCTGAGTAGGGGCTGAGATTAGCGAGGGGAGGGACAGCCCGTTTCTGACAGGCTGCTTTCCTTCTGCTCCTGCTCCCTCACACACACCTCTCTTCCAATATCACCAATCTCCCGGGTTTTGCATTCCCTTCCACCATGCATTCTCCTGATTTTGTTCATTTCTGCTTTTTATTCCTTTCTCCTCTCTGTCTCTCTCTCTCTCTCTCTCTCTCTCTCTCTCTGCTTTACCCTCTTCTTTTTCTGAAAGGGGGAGTAAAAATCCCAACCAAAGGCACAATCTCAATCCATAACGCTGGCTTGATTGCGAAAGCCGGTCCTCGCAGTCCTACCCCCACCCTGGGCTCCACTGTGTCCGCTTGGGTGACAGGTACCTGAAGGCAGCCATTCATTCAGCCTGGGGAGTCGGGAGGAGACGCTCCTTTTCCCATTCATTCATATTTAAATGTTCAGGGTCCTCACCCTGGCAGGTTTCTAAGCAGAGCGCAACTGAACTTTTTGTTTGGGGGTCACTGAGTACACTCTGCTCTGCCCAGCTAGGCAGGACAGCAGGGTGCTAAGAGAACTAAAGGGCAAGTGGCATTCTCCGTGCCCCGGAGGTGCCGTCCCCTCTCCCCTCTGGCTGCCCCTCTACACGCTGGAAGGGCATTCAGGAATTACAAGCTACCATCCCTTGCCCAGACCTCGCAGATAAAATGCAAAATTCATTTGGCCTTTCCCACATTCTTTCATAAAAAAAAGTGTGCTCTCCTAACATGAATAACTGGCCCTATGGAAAAGGAATCTCCAAAATACACTGGCAAATTAATTTTAGCTGTCATAGGACAGTTTTTTTTCAGCTTGTCCCCTACCAAGTCCTGACCAGAAGATGCCCAGAGAGCCTCCTAGCTTGCATCTTCCCCAGCAAAGGAACAGCACAGATGAGACCATCACGGATTTCAATTTTCACAGAAAGAAAGAAGAAAGAAAGAAAGAAAGAAAGAAAGAAAGAAAGAAAGAAAGAAAGAAAGAAAGTGCATTTTTAAACAATGCCTGAAGCTTTTTTTTTAATTCCTCCCCTCATCCCTTTTTTTTTTCTTTTCATTTTCTGCCTTATTGCTTTTTATCTTGCAGAAGTATCTCTAAGGGTCCATCTGTTAAAGCTTTCCTTCCCTCTCGGTTTCTTTCCCACACATAAGCCCTCTTGGTTTCTGTAGATACAGTCAGCTTATATCTGACACCTAGTATGTCAGAGCATTCCAGTCAAGCCGTGCAGTTTGGGTGAAAAGAGTTAAAATGTATCATTACTGCAAGCATAAGATCTGAGTACAAGAGGAAAAGAGATAAAATTGTGAGACTAAGTAAAATCACAGTTTGCCCAGGTAACAATGCTTTTTCTGCGTTGTATACACTGTCCTCTTTTCAAAAACAACCTTTTGTAAGACTTTCTCTGTTTCATGCCTAACAGCTTTGCACTTCCAGCTCCAAGAACATCAGTTATTCTGCTATTATTGGAAAAAAAAAAAAAACTTTTGTCCACATTACCTGAAAAGTCTCTTTTTTAAAAAAAAAAAGGATGGGTGAAAAGATGAGGGAAGCATTATAACTGTTAATAAAACATCTTTGTACTATAATATTTAACATCACCCACCTAATTGGACTCATAGATCTAGTACCTAAAGAATTTTGTAGTCCAATTAAGTTTTATGAGAGTCTGAAGTAGAACTAAAAGTTTAATGACTCCAAAGAACTCAAGAGTCCTAACAGTATCATTGAGATAAGTGCGACTTATCAATATTTGGATACTCTCTGCATGTGAGTATGTGTGTGTTCCGTAAAATTTACTGTTTGCAAATGTAACTCTTAAAAATAGCTTTCTCTCTGGCATATGTACTTGTATATATGTGCTGAGTGGGTTGTATAAACACATAATCTATTTGCATGCTCTAGAACTATTAAAAGCTGTATTAACCTGCCTGAATAATAGGAAAAAGGTACAAATCACAATGCCCAGGGAAGTGCCACTAAGCTGTAAAATTCTTCCTACCCATTCTGACTTGGAATGTGCAAAGAGCTCATAAGTAAGAATTAAAGAGCTTTACCTTTCTGCTTGCTTCTCCCTCAGCAGCCGGCTCTTGTATCATGTGGTAAGAGCTGTCTGAGCTCCTCTTCATGGTATTGGCACTGTGAAGTTTTATACTGTACTACTTATTTGTACACTAATACATTGGTACCTCTCAAAAGAGGAGGGCTGGGGCTTTGTTTGGGATTGGTTAGAACCAGCATGACATCAGCGGATGACTGGTTTTTCCAGAGTGAGACATTTCATAATTCATTATCTAATGGAAATCCCTCTTGCCTTCTGAGACACTACTGGGTCATGCATTGAGCCACTGATACCTCTGCTGTGACTAGGCTACCTTGTACAAAGATATTAAAATCAAATAGATTTAGCTTAATGAACGTTCAACTTTCAACTCCTACTACTCACCACACACACACACACACACACACACACACACCCCTCTTGCTAGATTCAGGTTCAGTTTTATGTCTTTACATAAAACATCTGTTACTTCGTGAACGTGCCCCTATTTACAGAGTATTTTATTGTTTTTCACAGGGAAAATATTTGTAGTGTTTTTAACAGGATTCTAATTTTATTTTATTTTTAAATGAGCTATTTCACTGAGAGGAAAAAAGAAGGAAAATATGTAAGCCCCTAAGAGAGGATGGTCTTCCCTCTCCTGACTGATGCTATTATTTTACATATTGAAATAGAATGTTTTCTTCGCAAATCATGGATCACCAAGAACTTGGGAAATACTCATTCTCTGTAAGTGAACTCCTAAGTATCCTTCCCAGGTCTTTACAGTCCTATCCTAAGTAGCAAACAAAATATTTTAAAAATGATGCATTATTATTTTTTACTCAGAACTTTACATCCCATGTTTCTAAATGTTATAAATATGAGATTCATGACAAGCAATGAACACCCCTTGAAATAGGGGTGAAGTTGGAATTTCATGCTTTTTGGTGGGGGGGGAGGGTACCAGTAAGTTGGGGAAATAATAGAGGAAGGATTCCGCAGACCAGAATAGCGGAAAAGAGTTTTTTTTGCAAGAGTAGAGTTGAAGCTTGAGCTGGGTTCGCATGACAAGTTGGATAAAATGTGCAAAATTGGGAGCTAATGAAAGCCATACGACCAGATACGTTGTTTTCTATGCAGGACTTAACATGCATAAAATAAACTTTTCACTGTGCCCACAAGCAATATCTCTAGGCACTGGCCTCTTGACGTGAGGTGAGGCAGGTAGGAGAGAGCAAGGCTGGCTGGGGAAGAAGGTCTCTCTTGGCTTACTTACAGAGAAGACGTGGGTGCTGGCTGTGTGTGGGGGAGGAGGAGAGGAGTATTCTAAGAACTGCATATGCAGAGCTGAAGTAGGAAATAAAGTCATTCGGTTGTAGGTTGTAGAGGAAGACAGGGAATGTGAGTGGCAAAGACAGAAATAGGATCAGTGACCATGAGCTCCCAGCCTGCCTGGTAGTGTACAATGGCTTGAACTCAAACCTGTATAAGAAAGGAACTTCCTGCTTACATTTTTTAATGAGAGTTAGTGTAGGGCAATGACCTTTAAAAAATCTACTCACCCCTTGCCTCATGTATGAATCCTAGTGCCAAAAAGTTTTGCCATGTCCCATGTCATGGGGTGGAGGGCGCAAAACAAACCAGATCAGACCTCAGTGTTCCTACTTCCTTGCATGGAAACTCGGGCCTCAGTGTTCCCATCTCTAAAATGGGATCCATAGCGCAAAACTGCAGCGTCAAGAGCAGGACTCAAAGGGGGACTCATGATGTTATTTCAGAGGGAGGAGGTTTGTGGTTCTTTATAAACAACTGTGGCCCAGTAATGTGGAGTTCCTGACTCCAGGGTCCACTGGACACTCGCCACTGTCAGACCACCGCTGGGTAACCAACAGATGCCCCTGAAGTGCACACCTGCAGTGATGTCACGCTCCACCTGGACCCCCAGCCCGGGGCCCCCACAGTGGGAGAGGCTCCTCGCACCGTGGGATTCAAGGTGCGGGAGGCAGAGGAAGCAGGCAGGTTAAACTGGCTTCCCCCGCAACGTCCTACCCTGAGAATGAGATTTTCCTTGTGGAGCTCCGAGGGGGCTCAGAGCAAGCTGGTCAGCCCAGCTCCCGACAGGCATCTCTTTTCTCCTTGCTCCGGTTGGTTTCTCTTTCACTTCCTGCCCCCTCCCCCAGGCGGCCCCAGCACCCAGGCCCTCGGCCCCGCTCCCTGGCCTGCTACTGTACCTTGAGCAGCACCTGCTGGCGACTCCCAGAGATCACGCCTGAACGCGCTGCCTGAGACCAGCTCCGAGGCGCCTGCAGGGAGTCAGCGCCAAGCCTTTCCAAGCGGCCGTCTCTATTTTTACCCTGAGCACCCGCAAGGGCAACTTCTTTTAAGAGCAGCTCTTGATTTTTCCCCCCTTTTGGCAGCTCGAGAATTCAGGGAGGGGAATAAGAAAGAAAGAAAGAAAGAAAGAAAGAAAGAAAGAAAGAAAGAAAGAAAGAAAGAAAGAAGAGAGAGAAGGACGGGGGGGGGCGGAGAAAGAAAATAATTACTGCTCAGTGACTACAGTTAAGGAATCTCTGAACTCAGCCCTCACCCCGGGGACCTCCGCAGGGTCCCCGGGACCCGGGCCGCGGGGCGCGCGCGTGCACCCTGGCCCCCCTCCCCATCGCTGAGCCTGTGGTTGGATCCCCCCCAACTACTGCGCCCGCAGAGTGGCCCGCTGCCACCGCCCCATTCACCTAGCGGAGGCGGGCTGATTTACTGGCTATTTCACAAAGCTCCCAACTCCAAGCGACAGCATATTTGTATGGCTCCGTGCAGCCACTAGCGAGCAGCTTGCTGCGACAGGGAGCCGGGAGGGAAACTGGTACCTTATTTTACTGTAATTGCAAAAGGAAAGATGTGCCAGAGATTTATATTTAGAAGTTGTATGTTTCTACTTTTATGTAAATGGAGCAATTAGGGCCTGTCTTGCTGCCGCTAACTCCAGTGCTAGTGCCTTGTTGGGAAGGTGGTGTTTTCAATCACAATTAGTGAGCTGGTCAAAAAACAAAGTTCGTTTGAGGATAAGAGCTCAATTGTGTGCATGGGGGAGAGTCCAGACTTCGGGTGCTGGCCTGTGGCTTGCAGGGACACATACTTTAGGAGCACCACTAACCCTATAGGGTAGCGGTGTTTACCCTCGCAAGCAGCTGTTCTCATACAAAGTTGGCATAGATCAAGAAGCAAGAATGTTCACTTTTCTTCTCGAGCAAACCGTATGTCCCCCCGGCTTTCGTCCAGGCTATTAATTGGTGTCTTTGCTTGCTGCTCCTGGAACAAGGAGACAGGCCTGGAAACGGGGACCATTTCTCATGGCTCTGTTATTTTAGCTGCTGCTCACGGATTGCTGTTATTCAGTCAAAAAATGCAAGCCAGGAGACGTGAACACCCCAAGCAGGTGACGGGGAAGTTGTCCTCTGATTCAGCTAAATGACACAAGGTGGAGGTGGGGGATTCAGAGGCATGGACATGGCTGCTGAGGAGCTAGGGTGTTTTAGTTCCTCCCTATGAAAAAAAAAATCTGCTTCCAAAGAACCATGATTTCTGCCTCATCCAGCCTGGGAAACTGAACATAAAACGTGACTATGGAGAGAAATCAAAAGGACTCACTAGGTGTTCTCCGCAGCTGAGTGTTATTCTGGGCTCCAGCGGGAGGACCCGGCCTCATGGGTGGCTCCCTGGAGAGGCAGCTGAGGATCCAGAAACCGTGGGCAGAACCTAGGATGATATTTGCTGCAGTAGATTGCGGGAGTCAGTGACTAACGCGCTCATCAAATGGTTTAAATCAAACACGGGATTGGCAAATCCTGCCTGTTTCCTGGACGGATGCAGGCTGCACAGAGCCTGGACCCAATCTTAGGGAGAAAACTAGGGGACAAAGATGGATCATCATCTCACAATGAAAATTAACGCAGGAAGCTGCTTTGCACTTAGGTTCAGCCAGTGAGTAGTTCAAAACAGAGAGGGGAGGAGAAACATTGAAGACCTCTAAAATTCATTTAAAACAGGGTCAGAAATAGTTAATCCCAAATGCGATTCCTAGCCCCCACGTGCTTTTTCTTAGAACCACCAGAATATCCCACAAGGGCTTTTGCTCTGCAGCAAAGCCTGTTTTCAGATTATTTGGAAATGCTCTGTTCTCAGCGAGAGGACCCAGGTGCTAGAACTAAAACAATTGGGGAACGAAAAAGAAGACAAATATCCAGTTAAGCAAATGGTTGTTCTTCTTTCCAGAATAGCCATTCTCAGCTGGGACAATATTGCTCCTGAGGGGACATGGAACAATGCTCGAAGGTATTCTGGGTTGCTGCATCTGGGAGGGAGATGCTACTGGCATCTAGCAAGCAGAGTCTGGGGAACCTGTTAGACAATCTCCTATTTTGCTGGGCATCACCACTACAGAGAAATTGGCCCAAATGTCCACTCTTTCACAGTTTGAAAATCTCGATTTAAAGTTATAATGTTTTACCTGTCTTCGCATCAAGCAGATGGGAACCCAAGTTATAATAAAAAAATACAACTGTGCAAAATACGATTAATTGGGTGATTCTGGCTTATTGCACCTATGTGGTTTTGATTTCTGGACACCTGTAAGACTACAGATGCCACAGACCCTCATGGGCAACATTATTGCCCCAGCCTGTTTTCTAGGATGCCCTGAATGGATTTCCTGTTGGCTTTGGGGTTTAACCAAAAGCAAAATTTTGGTGACCAGCAACAAAGATGAACTGGCCCATACCCAAGTTGTTAGGAAACCAAACGCATAAAAATCAGTAAGTGAGTGGAGAATTAGGTTGTTCATTTTAGCAATTCCGTATCAGATAAATCCATACCACAGAACATTCCCAGAAGTAAAATTCACAAATGTGAGATTACCGTGCCTTTCTCCTAACAAAAAGCAATATGATGGAGCCTGATTTTATTTGTTTAGTACCTTAGGGGATTGACACGCAATCAGTATCCAAAGAGATAAGTCAGAGGGCTTGCTAAATCCTGGTGCTTCTTCCAAGGAACTTTATATTCTCCAAACCACCTTTGTATAAGGAACTGCTGGGACTGTTCAGGGAAGGCCATATCCAAGTGGGCACTGCACTCACATCATGGAAAATAGTAACGATCCACAAACACTGCTGTTGGTGGAACTCATGAAAGGGCAGTTGCTTGGATCACAATAGCTTAGACATAAAATATTGTTGTCTATACAACGAGAACCACCTTCTCTGGTACATTGCTTAGCCCCTGAGTTGGGTCATCCAGAAAAGAGGAGCCAGGACAGAGGTCATGCTAATATGAAGACAGCCACCAGAGAAACATCTTAGACATTATAGGGCCGTGTCATCTCCTCCTAGGTATGAATCATGGGCACCTAAGGTAAGTGGTCTTTTTAGAATGAAAGGCCTCAATCAACTTCCAAATGATTCAGAAATGCCTGGATTTCTTCCCAAGAAGTAACCATGTAGTTTATATAAAAACATTGATTGAAATAATCTTTTATAACTTTTATAGAGAACTGAATGCTAAAGAAAATATATACACTGAGGAAAAATAAATACACCCTCAAAGTTCTTCCTGACCAACAACGATCTCTGTATTGTTTGTCACAGCTTAGTTCTAGTCCACTCGGAAACATCTGCTACAGCAAGTGATCTTGCTGTTTCCCCAGAAGATATGAAAAAGACTACAAAAGGAGCACATAACAGATTGCCATGATCATTTTTCTCACCTGGAGCCCCTGGTGTAATACGTTCCATATTGCCAACTTGAAGACACAGAGGATTAGCATGTAGATTCCATCAAGCTGATAAGAGAGTAGAAACCTTGAGCCTATGGAGCCAATCATGGTGGTTCACACCTGTAATCCCAGCACTAGGGAGGCTGAGGCAGGAGAATCGTTGCAAATTCGAGACCAGCCTGGGCTACAAATTGAGCTCAAAGCCAGCCTGCACTGCATAGTGAGATTTTGTCTCAAATGAGAGAGAGAGAGAGAGAGAAAGAGAGAGAGAGAGAGAGAGAGAGAGAGAGAGAGAGAGAATAGGAAAAACCTTGATTCTAATCCAGTTTTGCTTATCCACAAAGATTCACCCACAACCTGTTCCCAAATTATAACCTTGGAGGGCAAAAGTCAACAGAAAAGCCTGGGGCAGTCCTGTGTGTATTTTTTTTTAATCAATGAATCACTGCTTCCCTTGTGTCCTGAGAAGAGTCCAAGGTTTCTGTCCCTCTGTGGCAGCAGCTCCCAGGCACAGGACAGGAGCGCCGCTGTCCATGGGCACTATAGACGCTGTGGCTGTTCACTGCCAGCTCATTCTGGCAGCGGCTCAGCCCAGTTAGCAAATAATTCCAGGTGCCTCACTCTAATTTTAGGAAGGTCAAGTTTACAAAGGTGAAATAGCAAGCAGGACTCTGTCAGTCTTAATGGGCTTGTAGAAGCAAGCTGTGCCTAAGTACAATATTCCTGCGGAACTTAACTGGGATCCTTAGTCTTAAACTTTCCAAACATGACTGATGGCCATTGCCCCTTGTCATAAGACTAGCTGAGCTCTTCTTGAAATATGGGATAAAATGATGAATGAGAGAAGAGCCATCATTTAACAAGGGGGAAACACAAGCTCCAGAAAAACTCTCTACCAAAGGCCAAGGGTTAATTCGTGATCATTCATGAAACAGGGACCAAAACCCAATCATATACATCCGAGCAACTCCAACTGCATTTAGCTATGCAATGAGAATAATTAAATTGGTGCTCCCTGTAGGAAAGAGTTCACCCAATAAGTTCCCCAACTTTCAAGGAGCTTTTGTTTTATTAGATGCTGTTAGCTTGTCATGTTAGTCACAAGAAAGAAAAAAAAAAATGCCCACATCCACACGCACGACTAAATGTAGTCAGTTTGCTCAGCTGTTGCTGACGTCACTGCTGCCCACTAGGAGTGAGTTACTGTAATAACCCTGTTTTATTAATCATAGGCTGGAGGAAGCACAAAGTGGGTGACATCATTAGTCAAAGGACCAGCTAACTCATGCTCCAATTTACTCAGCTTTATTATAACATTTCTCAAGTGTCATATGAAAGTGATTACCATTTCACACTTTCCCCCTCTGAGCAATCATCTCTAACCTTCAATTCAAACTCCCAGAGAAAAGCTTAGTTTTGCAGATGGAGGCATGGAAGGGCCAACTAAGGGTCCTCGTTGCAGGACGAATCCTCTTCAGGATCAATATCTTCATCCTGGACTTAAGATGGGAGCTGTTTCTAGAACATCAGCATCCCAAATGGCTCTGAGTTTACTCTGGTCCTGGTGGTGGCATCCCGTCAGAGAAAATTATGATGATGACTTGGATGGAATGTGCCCTGTGGTCACCAAGGGCACAGGCTATGCATACCTGGGCTCTAAAATGCCAAAGCTTCATTTGAAGACAGTTTAAATTGTGTTTAGTAGGAGAGGATCTTACAGTTAGACCCACTGGGTTCAAGTTCAAGATTCACCACCACGTTCAAAGCATAAGATGCTGGGCAAATGACTACCCATCAGCAACTCAGTTTTCCAGATTAGTAGATGGCGGTGATAATGTGCCTGCTTGCTGGGTAAGCTTGTTGTGAGGGATGAATGAATTGATCCATTCAAGGCATGTAGAACATGCCTGGTACATAATAAATGTCGCTCATTAGTATTCCCTTCTTTCTCTTGGGAAAGTTTTGCTGGTTGAACTGAACCTTCTGTGTCCTGCTCTATAGAACACTGGAAAGCTATGCAAAGGCTCTGTGACAAGCCACCGGGGTAGAGGTGCACAGGAGAAACCCAGCTCCTCACTCAGCTCTGATACTCACTTGAGAACTAACCATTAGACCACTCTCCATGGCGCCATTTCCCACCTAGGACTGTCATGCGCTGGAGAGCTTCTGAAAGCCAATAAAAAAAGGCTTAAGACTGAAACCAAAAGAAAAACCAGGTCAAGGAGTCGGGAGCTCAGCATCGTGTTTCTGGCATTTCTTCCTGAATAGACAAATCTCTCAGGCTGCGCAATGGTGCCCTCTGTATTTGCAAAAGGAGTGGCTCCGTCTTATTGTAGGGATTAGAAGCAACAATTGTTTTTATCACAGCCCGAGCTATACTTCATCCTCTTCAACTAGCATCTTGGGGCCCTTGCAAAGCCATTTTATAGGTGTTTCCACTCATCCCTTATTTACAGTCCTATCCTGAGGGTATTTTAGGGAGTCAAAATAAAGCTCACTTAGGCATGAATGAGCGACACAGTGGCAGACCAGAAGGGAAGACTGAGGCTTTTAATACTGAAATAATGATGAAACCGACCGCGTTATTGCAGGATGCAGTAATTATCTAGGACACAGTATTACTCGGGTTCACCTTTGCTCAGTATTGAATTTTCAGTTCTCTAGGAGGTGGCAGTTTTTGGCTTCCAGAATAATCAGCTGATGCAAGAAGGAAGTATCAAACCATGTTAGGCGGTAAATAAAAAAATAATACCTAGCAACTTTAGGATCTCCTGACTGGAATCTTCCTTTAAACAACGAAGGATGCCAGGATATTTTCTGCCCCCTAACCGGTATCATGGAGAACAGCACGCATTTTAAGAAGCCCAGAGGAGGATTCAGGTACAATGCCAGTGAGTTGGTGACTGAGCCAACCTTGTTGCAAATGCGGCCACTTTCATGAACTTTGTGTATGTGTGTCTGTAAAGCAAAACCACCAGGTAGATAGATTCACGCTCCACCTCAGTCCTTCCCTGATGAAGGAGGGCTCCCAGAATCCAGAGGCTGCCTACGTGGAACCAGGGCAAAGGGTTCAGCAAGCACAAATCATTAACAAAGAGTGTTTGTCAGTGCTGTGACCGGAGGACACCGTCCCAGGGCCACTTCACATGACACGTACTTCGTTTAATGAAAATTTCTGACTGACCCAGGAAATGAACGTGATCAGCAGGGAATGTGAATCCTAGATTTGTGGAACGTTCCAGACCTCTGGGTGATTGAGGCTAGTGGGAAGAGGCGAGGCGCCCTCTTCTGGTGCATCTGTATAAAATAGAACCCCGCGAGATAGCAAGACCACCTTCTCTCTATTTTGCCCACCGGCAATCTCCAAATCACTGCTTTTTAAAATGACATCCACCCTGATTTTAACAGTAGTGCACTTTCTCTTATGAAATATGGGATCTACAGATAAGCAAGAAAATATAAATCACATGTATTCATTCTTCCCACAAATAATAACCCAAATTTCAGTGTATATATAAAAGGGGTTTGCAATCAAAACAGAATTTCATAAATTGATACTTTCACAGATCATTATAGGTTGACTATTTGCAATTTTTTTTCTTGAAAGAATTAATTCCTGGAGACTAATCTATGAAGTAGATGTCTTTATTTTTAAATCAGTCTGTGTTTATTGTACATCAAAGCTGTACAAATAGCCCATAATTTGGAATGGTAAGTAGGGTTGTAAACATCTTTTTATGTTCTCAAGTGCCCTTTTAATCATTTTTAAAGATAAAGCTCTACATATTGAATTGTTGGATCGAAGCTTATGAACGCATGTAAGATCACAAATATTACCAAATTGCCTCCTTACACATTTCACCATTTACATGCTAGTTCAGGGTGTTTATGTCCCTATGTTACATCTTAATATTTTACGTACCTATGTTTTAGCCTAAATATCATCATAGTTCTCTTCCCGTCTTTTCAGGCCAAATTTAATACACACTTTGTTTAATTTCTTTTTTTAAATTATTGGGCTTAAACATTCTATTGTCCAGTTGAGCAACTTTCTTTGGAGTTACTATGTAGGTTGTATGCTTTCGTACTTCAAACACTGCATGCCAATGTATGTAAATGTATTTTTATTCATAGTGAGAAGTCTTTATATTAAGGACCTTAACCCATTGCCTGCTACAATATTGTGATATTTTCCTCCATTTGTTCTTTGCCCTTCAATTCTGTTTAGAGTGCTTCAGGATTTTTTTTAAAAAAGAGTTTGTACCTGACTGGCAGGCACAAGGTCTTGAGTTTGATTCGCAGTATCAAAATAAAAAAAGTTCATGTTTTTATATAAACTAGTCTATGAATCTTCATACTGAGTTTTCTCCATAAGGACATCAAATCATTATCCATTTACGGTTTTCTCTACATAGTCTTTGCCACTGCAGTCTTTATTCTAAAATATCTGAAATATGGTTTGGCAAACAAAGCAAAGAAGAGCTATACTTTTTTTCCCCAAAGTTTGAATCAGCACCTTTATGGAATGCATGTTGGGAATGTCATTGATATCACCTATTATGTGCATACAAATACAAGCCCTAGATTTCATTCTATTGATCTGTCCTGGGGGTTTGGGGATTTAGCTCAGCGGCACAAGTACCTGTCTGGTAAGCATGAGATTATGAGTTCAATCCCTGGTACCCAAAAAAGAAAAAGAAAAAAAAAAAAGAAAATTAGTTCTTCTGATCTATCCTTCCCCATTCCTTTTTCCACTTTTAGTGCTGTCCCTTTAACTCTGATTTGTCATATCTATGGTCTTTCAATGTATTTGATTCAAATTCACACCCAACATTTATCTCATTTAAAATAACACTTCCTAGTGCTGGGACATTATAATAACTGTAGGTAATTCTAGGTTAGCTACTCAAAGTTTGTGATTTAATGACAGTATATAATTAAACAGTATTTATTTTTAATTGAAATAGAGAGGAGTGAGGTGTAAGGAAAGGAGGAAAGGAGGGAGAGAGGAGGGAAAATCCTTAGAATTTAGCCATCCAAAGAAAACCAGAAACAATTTTTTTTTGGCTGTCCAGAAATGGAGAGATCTTTCCTCTTACCAGAGAATTCTTTTCTATTGTTTTTGCTTTGTTTTTGTTTTGTACCAGGGATCAAACTCACTAACTTGTGCTTGACATTCTTGACCAGTGTTTGGGGGGGAGGTTATCCTTGAAAATTTCGGAAAGTGTAATAAATTGTCGATTTAAATTTTCTGTAGCTTTTAGTATGTACTTCATTGTTTTGTTTAGTTCCTTCTTATTGGTTGCAGAACATGCATAAAGCTCTTTGTACCTGAGGGATTAATTTTCTCTTAATGTATTTTTTAATAGGATAAGATAAGAAGTCCAATATTTGCCCAAAAACAGTAGATGCATTTTGATGTAAAGTACTTCACCTCTGACTTCCCTGAACACAGATTAAGGTCTATCTTAGCACTTTGGTTTGGAGGGCCGGGTGCTAACCATCTCTGAGGCCTTGTGGGACTCTGATGTGACTTGTAGCCATGTCTGATTCTCCCAATCTGGGAGCACAACCCATCCTATTAAGAGAATATCCTGTGACCACTTCCCAGGCTTTGGAATTAACTGGGTTTCAAAGATGCTGCAGTTGGGAGCCGTGTGTGTGTGTGTGTGTGTGTGTGTGTATGTGTGTGTGTGTGTGTGTTGCAGGTATTTCATTCTACATCATCCCCATATTTATGGCTCTTGTTTCTCATTTTCTTTTCTCACAGACTTCCTTGCCTCTCACCTTACTGGTGAGCCTGTGCCACTATGAGCAAAACCTACAGAGATTAAACCAATTAGCCCTCATACACTGCAGGCTGGGATATGCTTATGCCCAGCCTGGGTCCCCCTCTTGTCTTGTGAGTTTTTCCACCTACAGCTGCCATGCTTGCTGGGCTCTTGGCTTACAGAGGCGTGAAACAGCAAATGTTTTTCTTGTGAGAGGTAGCCGAACCCACTCAGACCCACTGCCCCAGAGTTCTTGGTGACATATTAATCTCCCAGGTCCTCTTTCTGGCCAGGACATAAGCCACCCTTACTTCTGCCCTCCCTCTCACAGAGATCATTTTAGGTCCCTGGGAAATGAACAGGTTTCTGGCCTACTCCAGAGAGAATACAGTGTCTCCACAAATTTAACCCTCTCTCTTTATTTTTCTACTTAAACATAGACCGATTTACCTTTTTTCCAGCATGTCAGACATCATTGTGTGGGTGCAATGTGTGTCAGACAACTGTAGGGGGCGCTGTGGAGGTCTATGTTTTGTTCAAATTGCAGAAGATTAACTGTGCTGATTGGTGGGAAAGTGGGACTCACATGTGGGCAATGCTATTTCTGAAAGCATCTCACAAATTCTGTACTCTGACCATCTTCCACAGTCACAAGGTCTGTAAGGACATTTAAGAATCATAGACCCTATTCTCAACTATCTACTGGAATAATTCCTCTGCAGCAGTCTATGTGACTCTCATCCTGGTTTCTCTGATAGCTATAGGTTATCTTGAACTCTGAGTTAGAATTTCAATTTTAAAATACTGTAGGCTAAGAACACTTAACTTTCTGTTATTGTTCAAATGAAAAGTTAAAATTCTATTTCTCCTAAGCCGTCTGGTTTTTGGATCTGTTTCTTACAGCAGCTAGTGCCTTGCTGGGTGAGAGCAGAGCATGAGAAAAACAGAAAGTTAAAGATGGAGTCCTGGAGGCCTTCATGTTTACAAGGTAAGTGGAGGAAGAGAGCCTGGGAAGCATTTGGTGAAGTAGCCAGACGTGGACAAGAAAACCAATGAGAAAGCACTTGCAAGGAAGCCAAGAAAAGTGAGTTTTGAGGTGTCAGGAGATTCAAGCAAAATATAAGCAGAAAAATCCAAGGATGTGATAGTACTCGAATTCGCACCAGTGCTAATCTGCCTGGGTCCATGCCATCCTTAGTGGCAGTGGGAGAAAGATGGTGGAGAGGACTGAGATTCAACTAGGACAGATCACTCATGCAAAATCTGGGAAAAATGGAATAATAACTGGAAGTGAGAGAACTGAGGATTGGGAGAAAGCACATTTCTAGCTATTAGAGAGCCAGGATGTACCTGTTCAGAGAGAAATGAGCTAAGAAAGCGAGAGATTTTAAAGACATAAGGAGAGAGAGAGAGAGAGAGAGAGAGAGAGACCTGCAGCAGTAAGAAATGATGACTGCTTTTTTAAAGACTAATGCTTAATCACTTCTTACCTCCTCTATCACTGCATTGGGGGCCAACTTTCTTTGAACAAGATCAAACCTTGCTGGGTCACTCAATATTATGTAGCACCTAACTCCACTCTGACATGACTTATTCTCCATTACCATGGACTGGAATCTCTGAAACCATGACCCAAAATGAACCTTTTCTCCCTTGTAAGTTGATTACAACATGTACTTTTTCACAGTGATGGAAAGCTAACACAAAGATAAAAATAACTCACAACAGCTCCAGGCAACCTGAAAGAATACTAGGCTGAAACGGAACTCACTACAGTTCTCAGGAGGATCAAACCACACAGCTAGTCCAGCTTGTCCAGAAGTAATTATAATCCCAAGGAGGAGAAGAGAGAAAATCTGTTGTTAAGATAAAGTGCTGTTTCCCCAGAAACCTTTCTGCAATGTCCTGTCATCTGTGCTGTGCAGCAGAGTGGCCGCTGGCTGCATGTGAAGTGTGGGTGTTGTGACTGGTTCATGTACAGTCACCCAGAGTCAGGTCCTGGTGCAGCAGTAGACGAAGAAGACAACCACAGATGTGATAAGAGGAAATTTCCATGATAAAACTGATAGGTGAGCTCAGGAATCTCAACTTGGTGAAGGATGAAGTGAAACCAGGAAGCAACTGACAGTGAAAAATGTCTTTATCCAAGAGTCAGAGGTATTGACGAAGTGAGGTATATGTACATTTGGAGGCCAAGAAGTGGTGGTCAGGAAGTGGAATGGTGAAAATGAAGATTTCAAAAGGCAAACTTTTGGGAAAGTGAAAGTGCAGGATGTGATCATGGAGGTGAATTTCTTAGGTCGAGTGGCATCAAAGTGCTTGGTGTTAAGGCATTCAGAGGGAATTAGATGAATTAAAAATCTGGGATTATTGTAAGCTACCAAAGACACACAAGAAGGTCATTGAAGCTTCAGGGCTGTTTTCCTAGGAGAATAAAAATGCAATCAAGATATTGCTGTTGTTAGTTACCAGTGGTCAAATGCATATCTTTGAAAGTCAATCACAGTGTCTGATATGCATTGATCACTTTTAATCCACTGAGCAACCTTTTAATGTTGCCCTTTGTACTATTTCCTTTTACAGATGAAGTCACTGATGCTTAGATCACTTTTAATCCACTGAACAACCTTTTAATGTTGGCCTTTCTACTATTTCCTTTAACAAATGAAGTCACTGATGCTTAGACCAAATCACTTGTCCAAGGCTATACTCTGAATGGTACAAAACTAGTATTTAAATACAGCATTGTGACACTAAAGTGCATGCAGTTTAGTACTCAGTTCTCCTGCCTTCTTACTGTAGCGTGGGGCAGCAGTAAGTATCCTTGGAGGTTCCTACTCACTCTCATTCATTTCTCCCAGATCTGAGACCCTCAGGAAAACATAAGTGGATGAACGCAGGAAGAATGCCCATTAGAACTCAATGTTAGAACAGGTCAGATAGCTGCAGGGTAAAAACTAAATGACAGTGGCAGCTCATATATAGTAGGATATTAGGAAAGGATGTAGGGAAAAGAAGGAGGTGGAGGCACACAGCGCATTGGGTTGGATTCCTAGAAAGGACAGATTCTCAGGAGGCATTGATTCAGGATTGTACTAAAGGCTGGCAAGCAAACCATCGTTGACCTTAAACTTTGCCTCTGAAAATATAGTATATGTGGTATGTGCCGTAATCACATTTCATACCATAAGAAACCCCCTAAGGGTTTTGTTGACATGAATTAATATATATTAGAAGAATACTAAAGACAAAAAAAATGTAAAATTTAGTGGTACTTGGTGAGCATAGTAGCATTCAACTGATTTTTGCTACACCTGACCCCAGGAGGCTATTACATAAGATGAAACCTTCAGAAAGCATTCAAATAAAAATAAAAGAGAGGCTAAATCTTGGAATCCACCCTTTATGGGTGGCCAGGATAGGTGACATACTTTTCTTTGGATTGTTGCATTAGATTTCTACTGTGAGGTTTCCAATTGCCATGTGCCAGTAAATGAACCTCCCTCTGTCTGAAGCCTCCACATTTTTCCCTGCTCCTAAATTTTGCAATGGGAAGAGTTGGTACAGTGGTGAAGAATTAGAGATCTTGTCTTGATATCTGGAGAGCGAAAGGAATTAATCATCACCTTTCTTACTTATGTTCACCAAGATATGTTTTTTTTCTTCTATACAGATCACAGTTAAATTGTTTCTCATTCTTAGCTGTGATGCCTTCTTATTTTTCAAGTTGTACACATGAAGAAGTATGCAAAAAGTGAAAATAATAAGAAAAACAGCAACAGTAATAAAAATTACAACTATTTATTGATAAAGGGTAGGAATTAGTTCAGGTGCAAATTCATGTGCAAGACATGATACACTCCTTTAGTCTTCAGATCAACACAAGTAAGCAGAAAGCCAGAAAGCTCCGTTCTTGTTTTTGCTTTCTCCCAGTTTCCTGGGTCTTATTTAATGGAAAATTCCTCTGTCCGAGTCTCCCAGGGCTCCCACTGGCCAGCGCTGAGGCTTCAGTGTCTTGGTTGCACAACTCCACGAGGACTGAGTCCTTGCTGTTCTTCTTGGGTGCTGTCCTGGCTCTTGTGAGTCTTTACCACAATCAACCCACTACTTTTCTTTCCTTCTCCATGTGTAATTCAATATCCTCTCTCTTCCCCGTACCAAATACTCACCATTGTCTTTCCCAGATGCAAGAAGGATCTTCTTTGCAGATGTACTAGAAACAAGAGTTGCTTTTCTGTCATTCATACGAGGTACAAAGAGTGAGAGGGAAAACAGACACTAACCAGTTTTAAAACAAATTGTATTTACCGGAACAAACCCCAGCTGTAACAACTGACAAACTAGAATTCCCAAGCACAGAGCACAGATATGTGATAATTAATATAACCATCATAGTAGGAAAAGTAATGTTCAATACCTAGACATTGTTTAGTGCTTGTGTTAGAGGTGAGAAGAAAGACATATAATCAAATCAGTCCAACTCTATGCATCTATCCAGTGGCAGGATTAAACTACAAATCCAACTCTACCCAGGTCCAAGATCCATGCATTCCATAGACTACAATGTACTGGTAGGGGCTACATTTGCAGGACATGTGCTGTGCACTATGCATATTGCTAAACACCCTTCAGAAATCTCCTTTAATCCTACAATATTCGTTGGCACAGATGTTATTAACCCATTTTACACAAGAGACAGTTGAAGAACTTAATGTGTGAATTCCTCATTCAGTCTTCAACTGCAATCTGAATTTTTCCCCAGAAAGCCATTAAAGTTGTTCTGAGAAATATTACCCATAATCCTCTGCATACAAAATTTCAGTGCATCTGTTTCTCTTCCTACTCACACTCTCCTCGAGCCTCTTTTGTCCCATGGCTAGCCTGATACTGCATCCCAGGAACCCCACTCATGAAGATTCCCTTCCAGCCTCTCTACCAGGCCCCTGACCATGTTTTTTGGGCTCTTCTGTCTCTAGATTGTTTTTGAGTCAGACTTTTTAAGTGATTTTTGTCCACTCTGATTTTAACTGACCAAGATGGTAATTTCCAAATCTATCTGTGGTCTCATCTTTTCCTTGACTTTCCTCCCAATACCCACTCATTGGCTTGATTAGACAACTTCAGTTCAGTGTTACACACGAACATTAAACTCATATTCTGTTCCCTCAAGCCAGGCCATACTCTGGTATTTGAAACTTTGTTGGTGTCCAGTCACCCAACAGTTACCCCCTTGACTGTATTCTCTTCTCTGTCACTTAATACAATGAATAATCATATTTTAATTATTTACCTTTTCCATATCCCTTTTATCTAGCATTTCAGACCCACTAGAAAAGTGGTAGAATAGAAAATAAGACTTAGAACCTTAGCTTAAGTTTCTATCACAATAAAAAAAAACACCAACAAATGTTACCTCTTCCTTTAAGTGGTTTGTAAGCAATAGCTACCACCACAGAGGCACACTGTTGCCCTCGCGGACCACTCTTAACTGATGAGATGTAGGATCTTGGAGATTAATGCTCCTGTAGGGTGTTTTTTTCTTCTTTATTTCCTATTTCACACAACTTTGTTCTAGGTCCAGAGACTTCTCCACTTTGCTTCCCATCATTTATTTTTAATATTTATTTATTTATTTACGGATGTGCCAGAGAGTGAACTAAGGGCCTGTGCATTGCACTGCACTCCCCACCCCCAGTACCTTTTATTTTTTAAGGCAAGTTTCCACTAGATTGCTAAAGTACCTAGGCTGGGCTCAAATTTGCTGTCCTCCTGCCTCAGCCACCCAGAGTACTGGGGTTCCAGGTATGTGCCACCACACCCCACTTTCCATCTCTTTTATTTTTGTTTTAACTTAAATATTTGCAATTTGTGAAAGTATTTGTATTATTCTTTTTTATTTTTCTTTTGAATTTAATTTCTTCTAAAGCATTTCTAAGGACATCTGTAACTATGCTTTTCACAAAGCCGCTGTCTGTTTTCTACTGCAAATATATTCTCTTTTCCACAACCTAAAACTTTCTGTTGTACATGTTTCATGCATTTGGTTTTCTTAATGCCTGGTGTCCTTTTGTAAGCCAGCTGGGCTATGCCAGCGTAGCTGACTTGCCAATTGCCAGAGCTGGAGCAGGTATTTCTGGTTTAGGTTTAGTAGGTCTGTTCCATCTCCTCCAACTCTGTTCTATGGTGGGAAACATGAGCACATTTTTTGGTTTGGTTTAAAACTCCAAATCTAACCTTCCCATCTAGAAGAGTGTTTGGTATATCATAAAAATCAAAAACCTAAGAACCTATCCCTCTCTGAAGAAGTTTTTGAAGCCTTTTCCCATTTATAGGGAACAAAATCGTTAGCCGAGTCTAAAGAAATATAGGTACCAACATAGTCTTGGGAAAGAAACTTGATTTCCAGCATGATCAACCCTTCAAACCAGCTTTACCCTTACTATTTTCATTATAGAAACTTCCAGAAATGAAATCAAAGCAGAAAAAGACAATGCTGATCTGATAACTCATACCTGGTACATCAAGAATTAAAGGATATGAATCTTGATTCCTTTTGTGTTAGCGAGATCCTGGATCCATCTTTAACTCACTAACTCTAGTTTTCTCTAGATAGTGAGATCATAAATCACATGCACTTCTTTTTTATCCAGGGTTTTGTGGGAATTTAATTAAATATAGGATATTTCATTCATCTTACAAGTAATATATCTTTCAAAATGCCACTACCAACTTTTGCAGTTAAAATTCATGATGGTACCTCAGCCCCATGTCTACACATAATTCCTCAAGGACAAAAACCTCACAAGATTACACGTTTTATTATCTCAGCCCCTCGGAGAATGTACTTGAGTCAAAACTTGACTGAACCAAGTTCTCAGGTCCCAGTTCCTAAGTCATAACACTTACTCTTCTTTCTTCATGACCTACTTGTTTCTGGGGATGTCAGAAGTCAGCCTGACTCTGTGGCTGTCAAAATCAGCTTCCACCTTTTATTTCATTTCATGGATGCAATCAGCTCTGTTTCATTTACTTTTCTTTATTTCATATAATTCAAAGAGTCATGGTGGCATGGTAAGTGATACTTTCTGTTAACAATTTCTGAAACATGTTAACTTCCTCTCGTCTAGACACTGGTCTTTCTTTTCACTCAAGGAGGTTTTCTTAAAATTAGTTGGGGTTCCTCTCCAACTCCTAGCCTGGCTTTCCATTGCATGGACCTCATCAATTTCTTCTCTCAAGATTCCTTCCCCTGGTTGCTACTTCTTTCTGGAGGATCTACTGAAGTTTCTCACTCTTTGGTCTAGTTTTATCTAATCCCCATCTTGTCTTTTATAATTTCTAGCACAGATTTTAAATCTGCAATTATAATTTCAGTTTACAGAGCTCATTTTAGCTGTTAGCCCTTTTTTTTCACCCTTTCATTTTCTTATTAAATTATCTTATTGCTTTCATCACATGGCCCTCTCTTTCCAGACTCTTCTTTCTTACCCTATTTGAGGAGTCTAGATTTCTAAACTGTTTTTCTAATAGTAGATATTTTTAAGAAGAATGATTTCCTATTGAATGCTTAAGTGGAACCCTTAAGCAGCACCTTTGTTTCTTAATTGCTTGGTTCTCACAGGATGTTTTTGTTGTTGTTCTTTTCATTTTGGAGAGTCTGCAAAGAGAGCTGTTTGCATTTAATGATCACAGTTAGACAGAGAATGTAGATTCTTTGGCTATGTTCTATAAAAGGTGAAATGCTTGAAAGGAAGGTAGTTAGTGACACCTAGCATCTGGCAGGTATTTTTCTTAAGATCACTGATTGTGCTATTCTGCCCTGATGGGATACATGAATACCTGCAATTCCCACATTCTTTTATAGAAGGATTCCCATGTCTCATCTGCAGAAGGGCTTTACTAAGAGGGTGATATTACCAAAGTGCAATGATTCAGTATCCGTCCCTTCGTTTTTCTGAAAGTCACCTTCCCAGAGACAGGCAGCAAGGTGACACAGGTTGATAAAAGGAGAGGAGAGAAAGGAAAAGAACCAATGTTTTAGCCCAAGTGGAAAATCCTACATATGCAGTGAAAGGGGGAGGGGATGCTCAGTTTTAGGGAGACATCAAGGATTGTAGGGAAGTATAAATGGTATCCTGTTATAGGGAGGTGTGGAATGGCCAATCAGTTAGAATGCTTTGTTTTTTCTTTTTTTGTGTGTGTGATATGACAGCTGAACCCAGGGCCTTTGCACTGACCTACATCTCCAGCCCTTTTTAATTAACTAATTTTTTTTTTTAATTTTGAGAGAGTTCCCTAACTTGCTAAGTTTCCAAGGCTGGGCTCAAACTTTGGGTCCCCCTGCTACTGCATCTTAGAGTGCTGGGATTACAGGGCTGCATCACCACCCCTGACTTCAGTTAGGATCCATTTTATTCAGGAGTTCCTATGCTTACTTCCATCACAGTTTTCTGTCTCATAGCTGTGAAGTAGGTGCAGCCTTAGGAGATATTTGAGTCAAAAACCATTTGCCTTTGATACGATCCCCAAGACCCTCCCGTGCCAAAGGGACTACCCCACTTGCAGACAGTATCTGCTAAGAAAAATTCACTTCCTCTGCTTAGTTTTGAAAAATTGCATAAGTGTCCTGCCAATATTAAAACACCCCCAGTCCCTCCTGACTTACACTAACCCGTATCACGAACGCTTTCTCACCTTGGGCTGAGAAAGAAGGCAGATACTAAGAGCGAAGTCTTGGCAGAACTGAGGTTGATACCCTGAAGACCAAGGTGCTTGAGGAGTGGGCCCTCAGCCTTGTGAGATGGGAATTCCAAAACCATTTATTTTTCCCTTCCAAGAAAGACAGCCAGAGTTTCCTTCAATGCAGACCTGCTGGCTGAAAACTAAAAGAGGGAGGATTCTGTGTATTGCAACATGTTGAGGTTACACAAATAAAAATCATCTCACTGAAAGTGATTAAAGCTTATAATTTTTGCAAAGTGCTCATAACAAATAGGACCTATTTGAGTTTGACACTTCTCCCCTCCCTGCCACCGCCTTTGTGAGGACGAAGCCAACCGGGGTGTGTAATGATTGCCCCCACTGCAATGGATGACCCGTTGAGGCCTGGAGAAGGCTTCCACGAATTACCGCTGGTCACACAGCTATTCAATAAAAGAATACAAAATTGTAAGCAAGCCGTCCCAAGCCCAGGAATCTTCCCAGTATGGTCTTCAGAGAAATTGGCCGAGGAGCAGAGGGAATTGGAGAGAATGAGCTAACCTCAGATGTCCGGCTCGGACAGTGGGCCTGGGTTTTATGAATAAATGAAGTTGCTTTGAAGTGGTGTAATGGGAGGGATCGCGTAATGGGCTGCAGAGTCAGATGTGAGCTCCGTGCCCATCTCTGATATTAATTAGTTCTAACCGTGGGCAAATAGTTCAACCCAGCTCTGTTCACACCAGCAGGGGGATGAAATGAAATGAGCTACTGGAAGACACAGAGCCAGCACCTGACAAATTATAAGTTCTCAATAAATATATGTTTCCTTTTCCATTTAACTCCAGAAAGGAAGGAAGGCAAAACTGTTTCTTTAGTATGTAATAATCTTACGTGTCTGGGAGGCTGAGGCAGAAGGATCACAAGTTCAAGCACAATCTGAGCAACTTAGAAAGTCCCTGACTCAACCTGAAAAGTTAAAGAGAAGAGCTAGGGATAGGGCACTGACGGGGAAAGTCCAGCATTCAATGCCCAGTACTGCAAAAATAAAATAAACAGAATACCCCTTGCCGGGGAAGCACTGATGAAAACCTGCAAGCAGCCAGGCGGCAGCAAAGATCCAGGCCCTGAGTGAGACAGTCCTCAACTTCTGCCTGACGCAGACACCAAAGCGAGGTCGGACCCCACGGGACCTGCTTTCCTCCAGGCAGACTGCATCTCTGCAGCTTCCTGCTTCCACTGGGCCTAGCTCTTCTTTTTGAAAAATTATACTACTCTATGCTTTCAGCTTGACACATCCTCATATCACATCTTGATCTCTTTTATCCCTAGCCCCTGCTTTCCCTCCCCATCTGCACAGAGTGTATCTCCCTGTTTCTTTCTGTGGCTCCCAAGTCAGTCACAGAAAGTTAGATATTGCATGGTTTCTCTAACATTATGACTGATTTATTTCACTTAGGAGTAGGGTCTCAAGATCCACCCATTTTCTTACAATGGACTCACATTTATTCTTTCCAACCGTGTAATACTCCACTGTGCATAAATGCCACGATTTCTTTAGCCCTGTCTCTTGGTGGGTGCCTTCCCTGCCCCCATGTTTATCTAGGGAGAATTGAACTGCTGAGCTCCAAGGTTACTCTTCTTTTGTTCTAATTTCAATTTGTGTCTCTTTATAATAATTTATTTACTTTTACAGACTACCAAAATCCTTCTAAATTCAGCCTCTGAAGCTCTGGCTTCTACTACCTTTGAAGGGTTGTTAGGACATGCCATACAAAGTTTCGCTTAAATAAGGAAACCCTATAAAAGTGCCCAAATTAAAACAAACAAACAGGATGTCGCCTGTAGGTTTTAATGGCTTCCTTGTGTCAGACCTTTATTGTAGTAAGGTGTGGCAGTTATTCTCAGGTGTGTTCATTCCCACGGCATTCCTCTCTGGACAGCTAGCCCTTAACAGCTGAAAAAATAACAGCCACTTCCCCAGCTTTTTTTGTAGAGGGCGGTGTGACTCAGTTCTAGTCAACGAAGCCCATCCTTCCCTGACAAATACACACATGCTGTCAGAAGTTTTCCTTCCTCTTTTCTTGAACATAGGTGCAATGGTTAGCGCTGAAGCAGTCATCTTTTGACAGTGAGGCAATACATAGTCATGTGTAAGTGACAGAGTAAAAAGATTTTTAAAAAGTTCTCAGACTGTCTTGAAATATAATGTCATCCAAGAAATGTAAGCTTCTATGGGTTTAACTAATTAGGAAAGGAGAAGTAAAAAAAAGATATATATGTACATATATTTGTATAAATTCCCATGATGAATCAGATGATTTAAAAATTGATTTTAATATTCTCTATTATCAGGCCTCTGACTGCTTCTATATTCAACCTCCAAAGCTCTGACTTCTACCACCTTTAAAGGGCTATAAGAACATTTATTATGTATTAGATTTATTACATATCATGATCTATATAATAAATCTATTATGCTTGTTATATACTATAAAGATATACTATTAAAAACATATAAAAAGAAAACTTTTTAAAAATTACTGTTAGTCAGGTTTTCTGTTACCTGAAACCAAAAATTTTCTCAAATGAGATAGATATGGACAGCCATACAGTTGTATCCCTCAGAAGCTGCCTTTCTGATTTTCTGACTTTCCTTTACTGCCATATATCATAAATAAACCTTAATTGCTATACTCCACCATATTACTCTATAGACTAAATTGTCATCTGAACTCAAATCTATATGCACTGTTTCTTCAGGTTATTGCTTTGAGATATTGTACATGGCAGTGAATAGAAATCTACAATAGGGAGGCAAACACCACCCAGCCCATGTCACATCACCTTCCCTGGCAATGTAGTTTAACTGCCTGTCAAAAATGATCTCCTAGTCTAGAAGGAACCTGGAGTAAAATGAGGTTCAAGTAAGAGAAGGAAGGAGTCAACAGATACTGAGATGACCCTAGGAATACATATTTTTGAATGCTAACGCAAGCTCTCTGGATTTTTAAAAAATTAAACATGTGCATTACTTTCATCACTGCTGGTCTCAAAACCCTAACAATCTGATGATGTGAACAACTTGGAAAGCTGTTTTTATGGGAAATGGTCTTGGTTAAGCTAAACTGACTAGCCTGCGGCCTCATGGATCGCTCAGTCCTGCTTTTCTCCATTTATGCCCTTGATCATGGTGTGCTTTCTCTTGCCCACACTGTCCTGGCTCTGAATACTTTGGGTTGATTTCCCAACTGACATCCGCCTCTGCCCTGCTCCTCTAACTGTTGAGAACATCCTGATTCACCTTCTGGCATTTTGGACCTCAGCTCTCTTACAGTTTATGAACTCAGTTGCTCTTCCAGTATGACAGTCTCCTAGAATTCCCAATCGTGGTCTTAGCTGAGCTGGACTTACGGAGGGTGGACCTCTGGGACAACCCAGGAAGAGCCACACCACTGTCCCTCCACCTCCCAGCACAGGAGGGTTTCGGAGGAATACAGCGAAGTCAGAGGTTAAACAGCGGAGACTTGCTGGCCCATGGCTTTTTTTGTGGTCAGAAACCACCCAGATTCCATCTGTAATGACCCTTTCAAGATAGAAAAGGGTCCTGGCAGGCAAAGTCCACATCATCTCAAATTGGCCCTTTGTACTGGAAAGATGGAAAAACAAGGTAAACAGTGGCTGAGTCTTTTCAGATGTAAATTATTAAGTCACAGGGGCAGGAAAAACTGATTGCATGAGGTCGATAGTTTGATTATGATGGGTTTGAGAAACACCTCTACACTCTTCATCCCTTCCCCCACCATTGTCACGTACTCCATAAGGTCTCTCCAGTACAGAGTCACCATTCTTCATGATCTGTATAGAATGTCATTAGTTTCAGGGATCGGGACTCAACTACGTTAAAGTAGGTTTGGTAAATGATACCGGAAGAATTTAATATGCAGGGCCTTGTTTGGGCTCCTAAGTACTATGATCATACTAAAGATACATGCCCAAGAGGATAATTTGCAAATTCTGAGATGAAAAATGTCAAACATCTACCTAATGGAACTGTGTTCACTGGACAAAAAAGTTTTTTTTTCATTTTGTGTCTGAGTGAGAAAAATCTTTGTGTAATTTGTGCTTATAAGAAAAATAGATTGGAGGGCATGAAAGACACTGTTAATAAACCATCTACTCAGAAGCCACCTACCACCTTCTTTCTCACTGAATACTGATTTTGTTCAGCTCACCTGGTATTCCAGGGCTGGCTGCATCTCCCTTCAGCCACAGGGGTGCACATTGATTGACCCAGGCTAACTATGGTTGTTCTATTTCCTGGACCAGTGATTCACAAGGAATGGACACACTGGACAACTCTTGCCAGTGAGGTGAAATCTAGAACTTGTAGGAAGGGTTTTCCTTCCCTTAAGCAAAATGAAAATAAGAAAAAAAATATCTTTCTGTCCCTGAATGTCTTAATGAGAGGATATGATACTGAGAATAGCTATCTTGTGACCCAGAATAAGGAAAAGTCAAGATTCTTCCAGGACAGCTGACCTCACTGAGCCAATACTTGGACTTCAGTGGAATTACCCAGCACCCAGACTTCCTGTTAAGTGAGATCACTTGCCTTTATTAACTAAGCCATTTTTAACGTAGTCTTTCTTTGTTAGTAGCAAAATAGATCCCAGGTGGTATAAAAGCCACCCCTAAAGACACAGAATCTGGAGATTTTTCAGTTGGGGTAGAGGTTGCTGAGATAAAGGTGGCTGCCTAAAGTACAGAAGAGGTCAGACCTCCTCCTCACAGGACCAGTGTGCCTTTTTTCTTTTCCCCCACTATTTTATTGGGAATGGTTTGTTAATTTTAAGACCATTGACATGCACTTGCATTTGAATGGTTTTCTTATGATTATTGCTGTCATTTTAAATAAAATATTTAGCCTGCCAAAGCAGGTAATGGGAAATATTTAGCTAGAGGGTTAGAAACGAGACTCAACCTTGTAATTTATCACCTACAACCATAAATCAAGCTCCTGTCAGAGAGCTGCAGAGAAGAATAAACAAAGACACAGCTGCCCTTGGTCTTTCAACAATGTGTGGCAAGTCTAGATGTGCTCAACAATTACACCACGCCACAAGGAGAGGTGCTGCACCTAATCTGCAATCTTAAAGATGCTCAATTCTCATTATCATTATTTGAACACCCTCAGGGGCTTCAATTCTAAATCTTTTATCTTGTGTTGCCATGTTGTTATTTACAAAGGACCTCACTTTTTTTTTAAGTCCGTTTTGCATGGCCTCTCAGGTCTTTGTCCCGCTGACGTGTGTATGTTGGGCGCAAGAGGGTTATGCATCTCTGCTGTTCCTGTAAGATGGCAGCCCTGACGTTCTACGCAGGAGACTGGACTCAGTTTGCAGAGAGGACTGTGTGCCTGGCGTGGGTGGGGAATGGACAGGGAACTGTTTAAGTCAGATCTTTTCAGAGTCTTGCAACATGTCTTTGCAAAAAAATCTGCTGTGAGTAAGTTATAACATGTTCTTCATAATCTAGGGCTACCTTCCTGCCAAAACAACTTTTGGTGGAGTCTTTCTTTTAGCTGTCTAAACTCTCTATTAAGAAGCTACCTCATCCTGATCACCAGGATTGATGGGTGCTAGGCAGGATTCCCATTCACTCCCTGCAAATCATCCTCCCCCCGCTATAAGATTTAAGGTCAAAGCCAGCGTCCTCTCTGCTTGGGAGAGCTGTCTGGGTCATGGTAGCCAGATCCAGAAGTGGTAAAGATGGTAGCTGCAGAATCATGTGACCCCGGGGCTTGACTCCTCCAGGAGAAGCTTTGATGAAATGCTGACAGCAACATTACCACTGTTCACATCTTCCGCTGTCTCCCTGCCAAACTGGCAACCGAAGCTACTCAGAGTTACTCTTGTGGTTGGAAGATAGTCTATCCTCCAGAGCTAACAATATTTGTATTTCCCCAACTCTCTAAAACAGCAAAGGTCCCTTGGAAATGTTCCCATGACCCTTCTGCAGGCAGTTCACAAGAGCACGGCCTCCTGGTAGTGTGACGTCATTCGTGGCAGGGACAGACTGGCCTGTGGGGGCTTCTCCAGTTCTAAAATCATTTCTGTCTCACTGGCTCTTTTTGGGGCTTGTTTCATTGAAGGATATTTGTCTGGTAATCTCCAAGTCTTCCTAGTTTATTGAAAACCATTTTGAGACAGGGATGGAAATGGAATTTGAGGATCAGGTGTGTATTGCAGTCTTGATGTTTAGAATGCCCATCTTATTTCTGAGACAAGAACTTTTCCTTGTTCCTTTGAATGTGTGCTGAGTGAAAACTCAAGAAGCACTTTTGGGAAGGCCTAGCTTCATTTAATTTTATAAGAACTCATCTCAATTTAGTGAAAGGCACATGCAAGACTTACAACAGAGCCCTATTAAATCAGAATTTCTCTTCCTTTTTTATTTGAACGTGAGTTTTAATTACACAGTATATCAATTGCTGCACAAATTATCCTGCGCACTTATTTGAGCTTTGGGTGCCCTCTACTGGAACCAAAAAAGAGTAAGAAATCAATTGTGTAGAGGTCTTTTCTGGGCCTGCCCAAGTACTAACATGCTATTACCCTTAGGAAAATAATAGCAACAGTAAGAACTTAACAGATCTCACGCATGGTGGCCTGAGAGCAATAAAAGTATTTTCTTCTAAAAACTGTTTTAAAATGGACCACGTGCTGTATATTTTGTGGGTTTTACATTTCTGAAAAAATAGTGATCCCAAGAAATGTCTCCAGTTTGGCTCCTGACTTATTTCCAGGGACCGATATATCCATGATGTTACTTTTTCAATTATAGTCATCACCTCTGGAACAATGTTGGACCCCAAATCAGTTTCCTCTTTTCCTTCCAAAACTGTTGGGTGATTTCAATTTGCATTCAAAAAAGACATTTTGAAACTCAGCTTAATGGGATTTTGATCTTTTCTACTCTTACCATTCCCCCCCTTTTCTCTCTCTCTCTCTCTCTCTCTCTCTCTCTCTCTCTCTCTCTTTCTCTCTCTCTCTCTCTCTGCCTTAATTTCATCCACAGAACACACTCTGCTCCACTCTGAACCTCCTGCATTCTCCATGCCCCATGCGCATCACCAGACTTAACCTACAACACATCATCTTCACACCTCTGCTCACCACCGCCAGAACCAAGCCTGCACTCCTTCCACTTAACCAGACTCTGAGCCCCTCCTCATTTCAACTGATTTCCTGACTTGTCTGGACTTCTTGGTTTATTATTTCAAGCACACTGTCATCAACACACTCATTTCCAGCAGCTCTTTGATCTGCTCTGTGAGCTTTGTAAATAGTCCATTCTACAACAGCCTGATGATTCATGCTGACTGGCTCTAGTTTTCAAGCCGTGAGGCACTGCTAAAGAAAGTCATATTGCCTTGACAGAGATATTGCCTAATGACAGATGTGCACAGCCAGCTTCAGGTGAGAACTCTGGACTGCTCAGCAATGCTCCTTTACGTCTGCTGTTTTCCTAATGCCTCAAGGAGGATTCAGATCTTGTTCATTTTCCCCTTATTTCTCATGTTACTTGCTTCTTAAGTTTCAGAGAAAGCAGAGGCTACTGGATCTTTCATTTCCTTATCCTGAGGTTTCAGATTTGTCTTTCTCTCCATTCATTCTTCTCTTCAGCCATAAGATGCTGACCTCTTCCCCATTTGCTATAGCCTTTGGCCTTTCTTAGATTTTGTTCCAATAATCTGTTCAATTTTTCTTTCTCCTCACAAGTAATTATTTCCTGAACTCAGAAATAATATTCTAGATGCTGTATTTTCCTCCCTTCCAGTTCCCAGAAAAGTCACGCTCCCAGCCCACACCGAACTCTCCCACAAACTTCTGCCCATGTCTGCTTTCCTGTGAGTTTTCTTGGAAGAGTCACCTCTTCTTGCTTCTGCTCCTCCTCAACCACTTACAGCTCCATAGGACTCAACATGGTTCCCTGCATCTACCATTAACGAAGAACTATCTTGACTTAGGTAAAACCTGTTGGTAACATCAGGTCCAAGGGATACATACCTTGTTGTTCAGCCATCCTTAGATGACACTCCAGAGTCTAAAACAGCTTCTTACCCTCTATCAACCACTGTACCAAGGAAGAAGGAAGCAGGGACAAAGAGCGTATCCTCCTGGTTAAGGGTCTTTGCCAGACGCTGTGCTCACCCTTTCAATTTGCATCTCATTGGCTGCAATTTAGTCATAGGACTACCCCTAGCTGCAAAGGAAACTGGAAAATAAAAAGTCTGGAAAGTAAAAAGTTACTAATGAGACTGAGGCTTCTAGATGCAATAAAACATGTTTTTCATTGTTGTGTAATTTTACAAAATTTGGATCTGGTATTTTCTGTCCAATATGTACTGTAGGAAAACAATTGAAGTTTTGTATCAGCATATATTATACATTTTCCAAATGTTTTCCAAACACATGAGCAAAATATATATTCATTTTTGAGTGAGAAGTAAATAAATACATGCTCTTTTATCCTATGGCTATTATTACACTTTCATGTGCCCAACCTTTAAAAAAACTTAGCAGAGGCAGTGTCAGTGACTACACTGCTACATTTAAAACTTTTTCCTCCATTTGCAAATAATTTGTCCATAAATGGGAAGTGATACGTGATGTTTTCAGTTCACAAATAATTTGGACAATGATATCATCATTGAGGATTTTATTTTCTATTTTGGAGTGACTTGCAAGTTAGAATCTTTTATTTTATGTGATTCTTTCACATTCTTTTTATAAAATGAAACAGTAAGAAATGAAATATATATATTTCATTTCATATATATATATATATATATATATATATATATATATATATATATTTCATTTCTTACTGTTTTATTTCCTGGTCTTCATTTTTTATTAGTACATGTTGGCAGTCAGTAATGATTTCATTCCTTGTGTGGAGTTGGTGTGTGCTCATAACCCATATTAATTCTTTATTTGTCCTCTTTCTCCCTATGCCCTTCATCTCTTGGTCTCCTTCATTAGTGTAAAATAAAACCGCAGTGTTTATTCAAAGGCAGTCAGTATCAGAGCAAGGTTATTATGAGAAACCAGGCACATTACATATTTTAAACCATACACTTCTAATTCTTTTTCTGTGTGTGTGCTGGGACTGGAACTCATGACCTTGTGCCTTCAAGGCAGGCGCTTATGCCACTGGGCCATATCCTCAGCCCATACATTTCTAATTCTTAATATCTTTTGAGTATACTAATAATTTTCAGTAAGAAATGTCATACATTTTTTCTTTATCTACTCTCCGTTGTTCTTCTTAGTTGCTATTAATTGATGTAAGTTGTAGATCTATAATATTATCATTTGTTAATTTTATAATATGTAATCATTTTTAAAGAATTATTTTGACTTGTGCATTTATATTTCTAATACATATTTATAGGGTGCATCACTCCACATGATTCATTGATTTCAACATTTACCTTGGTTCCTTTTATAGGACTTTTCCATTCTGAGTTGTGTTTTAAATTTACACCCTCATTAGTAGAAGTGCATCTTTGTTTTTGTGTTTGTTTGTTTGTTTGCTTGCTTAGTTTTGTTATTTTTAATTAAAAGTTTGTGAGAATTCCTTTCAGACTGCTTACATTTTGAGATTTTTGAAATTATTTTAATTGCGTATACATACTACTACTCAATTGGGGCATAATGGCCTTGTAATGCATCCCACATATATTACCTAGAAGCTTTAAAGTATCAACTATTATCAGACCCAACATGGATCTAATACTGGTTTTGATATAAATATGCACCAGTAGCTTTCTCTGTACCAAAAGAACTCGTATGCTGAGAAGTGTCAACTAGAGATTCAATAAACAAGGAATATTTTTATGCTTATTTCTTAATCTCCCCAAACTTTGTCTTTAATCAGTAGTAAATCTCCTATTTGTGTCTCTTAAAAACTAAGCAAATTTCATGATTTTCTTTGTCAAAACATATCTAGATTGAAGATTAAATCATAAACATGATTTAAATGACTTCTCTCTTCTTTCCAACACCGGTTTTCACCCATGGGGTTAAAGATCTGAGGTGAAAAGTTAGACCTGGTTAGCTTTCTTAGTTATACCATTCATCCTCTTGTATGCATGGGTTCTTAGACTTGGAAGCTACTATACTAAAACTGGGGAAGGTCTTTCCAGGTTTCAAGAATTAGCAAACACAATGTACCTTTGAGGTGAAGATCTTAGTGTGGTTCTAGGAGCTACTGAAGTCCGAAGTCACTTGAGGTGTATGGAGAAAGGGCCCAGAGTCATGTGTCATGGTTGACAAATGAGTCAGGGGCCACAGATGGAGGTTCTTAGAAGACTTCGAGAGGCGACATTTTACACTAGTGCTTTTAGGAGAAACCCTGTGTGTGTGTGTGTGTGTGTGTGTGTGTGTGGTGGGTTATTGAACCCAGGTCTTCACAAATACTAAATAAATGTTCTCCACCAAGCTACATCCTTAACCTTCATCTGAAATTTCTGAGAAAGGGAGATGTGATCTGATTTTTAAAAATGATCTTTTAAAAAATCATTTAAAAAAAATCTTTTAAATGATCTTTAAAAGATGTCCCTGACCACAGAGAGAAGAACAGTGTGTGAGAAGAAAATGTACATGAAGGAAGACCAGTTAAAAAGGATGGCAGTGGTCAGGAAAAGGAAGTCCACAGCCTGGACCAGGATGGTGTTAAGAGGGACAATAAGGAGGACCCAGACTGTGTGTATGCTTTAAAAGATTTTGAATATCTACAACCTATTTTATGAAGGATTAGATGAGAATGGGAGAGGAGGAGAAAGTGAAGAATGATTCAGTTTTTGTTTTGCTTTAGTGGTACTGGTGATGACACCCAGGGCAGTCATAGTCCAGGCAAGTGGTCAGCCACAGACTACAGACTGCTGACTGGAGCAGTTAAGTACCTCGCCTGACAAAGAAGGGATGCACCAGAGGAAGAGCAAACGTGATGGCAGTCAGGAAGAGTTCAGGCTAAAAAACGCTTGCCTGGGATGATAACCCCACTGAAAATGAAACTGTCAACTCAAAATTGTCACAGTCACAACACAGGTGTGCTACGGCAGGGGACCAGCTTGCTGAGGGACCTCAAAAAATACACAGACAGCTTTTTTCTTTCTTTTTCTGTTTTTTCTTCTTTCTTATTTTTCTTTTTCCCTTCCTTCTTTCCTTTCTTCCTTTTACCCTTTCTTCTTTCTTTCTTTCTTTTTTTCTTTCTTTCTTTCTTTCCTCTTTCTTTCTTTCTTTCTTTCCTCTTTCTTTCTTTCTTTCCTCTTTCTTTCTTTCTTTCTTTCTTTCTTTCTTTCTTTCTTTCTTCTTTCTTGAAGGGGTCTTGCTAGGTTGTAAACTTGCCCAAACAGCCTTCAAACTTTTGATCCTCCTGCCCAGCCTCTCTGAGTGCTGGGATTATTCCTGCCATCGTGCGTGGCTCAGGAAGCTTTTGAAAGATGTATCTTTAATAAACCGAATAACTGATGAGAAGAATACTAACAGGGAGGGATCTAGAAGACACCACCCAAGCTTGGCTCAGAGTGTCCACAAGGGGTTTGCACTCTTCAAAGACAAAATTTGAAAAATCCAAAAGGGCATGGACTCCAGAAGAAAACCATTTGCGGGGGGGGGGGACTTAAAAAGATGTGTATGCGCTTAAAATGTGTATGTACATCTGCGCATGTACATCATGCACCAGCTCCCCATGATGAAAGTAATCCTCATGTACTAGGACATTTAGTAATAAACACTTTCTAAGAATTAAGAGCATCACTTGAGAGGTCCCTTGGTGATGGGCTGGGCAATGATTCACACAGAGTTTTGGGAAAGTCCAGTAGTGGCCAACTGGTCTAACACTCATACCTGGTTACTACAAGGAGAGGTGTTTACAGGTTAGACCACAGAATCAGTGGTGTCAGTAGCTGGTTTTGTTTTCTCCTAGAACCAGCATTCCCAGAAACAGCAGGACAGCAATTTCTACATACAAGCCTGTTCCTAGTGTCCTTTAGATAATAGTTATCTGGATAATACAGCCATGGAAATGCAGGTGATCTCTAAGTTAGCAATTGTATCCATAGGGGGAAAAAAAGAGATATAAAGACTATATCCAGAAGAAGCCCAGCTTTTAGAAGATAGGAACATAAAGAAGAAAAAGCAAAGACAAGACAGAATGATTAGCATAATAGAAGAAAGAGTGTAGTTCCCTATAAACCTGACTGAGAAACATGTTATAAACTGTTCATTCTAGAGCTATGTAGGTAGTTTCAAGAATTGTTTCAATCTTTTCTTTAAACTTTTGATATTTTTATTTCAGGTCACACTTGATGCTTGTTGAAAACATCCTCAAAACATCTTTTTCCTGTTTCCATTCTATCATTATTATGTATAAGCGTGTTTCCCTTTGCTCTTATGGGAGAATACTGTCTTCTTATGTGTGACGCCTTTTTTTTAATGTCTCCCCTTCTGACACACAGTGCAGTCACATCATATACACAGTTAACTTGAGTGACTTGAGTTGTGTGGCCTTGAAGGTGAGAAAATATTGCAACATTGTGGATGATTCCACTGGCTTCTATTCCATGCACTTTCCCAAGCACAGCGGAGATGGATGTAAACTTGATGTCCTTCTGGGGGGCTATACTCACAAAGAAACACCTCTGCACCTATAAGCACACTGTAGTATTTCTCCTCAGATGACTTAATTACATATAATGCTTGCCTTGCTTGGTGATCTTGGACTCCAACCTTAGGTTATGGAGCAAACACTGCTCAGCCTCACCTCTGTTCACAGGAAGTGTGTGTGGAACATTCTTGGGTTCTGGGCGATCACCTTCATGTCCACCCGCACATGGGCCAGCAGTTTATCACCTTTGGCCTCTTTATGATGAAAATGGAATATTCCTCATCCTACGCAAAGCTTCCTTGTCATGTAGCAAGTTGACTAACCCTGATCTCAAATTTGTGTGGCATCAGAAGAGTTTTGGATTTCAGATTTTTTCTTCAGACTTTTATACATGTGCACAGACATAATGAGGTATTGTGGCAAAGGAATCCAAGTTTAGACACAAAACTTCTTGGTGTTGCATATGCACTTTAGGCACGTAGCTTGAGCACAATGTCATGCAATATTGTGATTAATTTTGTGCACCAAAGAAAAATTGCATTATATGGGATTTTTCACTTATACCATCATGTCAACACTCAAAAAGATTTGGCTTTTGGAGCATTTTGAACTTTAGATTTTTGAATTTGTGTTCTATTCTGCAGGCTTTCTCTGGGTCCCTAACGTACTCAGAACATCTGTCTATGGTGACTTTTTCATATATAAACTTTTCTGTCAGACGTCATCCCTGTCTTCTTCCTCAACAACAGGGCTTCTATTGAGATGAATACATAATCCACCTGTGTTTGGGGGAGTGAATGTTTTAATTTATTTACTTATCTGTTTAATTTATTGTGCTTTTAGTTTACTTAGAAAGGCAATATTAAAAACTGGTCACTTCGAATTTTGGTAGCATAGCTGATCCATTTTTTTATGTTCAGGGAAAAAATAGGTCACTGTTAAAATTTGTGATACGGGACAAAAACACATTGGTTTTCTTGTTGGCAGGGCGAGTTGCTGAGTCACAGTTTCACAGTGGATAAAGCTGGGTATTGTCTTTCCCCTTTGCACCTGTTTGTATCCACAAATTCACACTAAGAGCCAAGCAAGCATCTCGGAGGAAGAGGACGAGAGCGTTGGGGCTCTAAGTTGGCAAAGGTATCTGGTGGGCTGATGTCGCCCACAATAAGACCAACGATAAAACAGAGGCCCCCCAAGGGAGCTGCATTTAGATTCAGTCTCAGGGTCTGAGTTGCTAATGGAAGCGCTGTTTCTAAAGCAGGGTGTAGGTACCAGTGGTACCCTCTGGGGAACACATCCACGTATAAAGTAGTATGACTAAGTATAAAGTAGTAGGATTCCATCTTAGATGTGGGGTCTCGTTTGATGTGCGATCAACCTGAATGAGACGTACCCTCAGGGAGGAGGGGCATCCTCCCTACCCTGCATGCAGAGATAAGGTTAGGTGCACTGCAGGGCCCGGGGACCTCTTGAAGTCTCCTGCCTCAGTGGCATCACAGTGCAGTGGCAACAGTTGTGCAGAAAATGTTTCATTCTGGACACATCATCAAGTGTTCCATATTCATCTCTTGCGAAGGGTTATTAATGACCACTGATCCCCTTTCAACCGGAAAGTATTTGTTTTATATCCAAGGGGTTGGCATCCCATGACATAGACACCAGAAGAAAGGAGACCTTATTTTTCACTACAGGTTGGTGGAGTGGATCCTGTCTTGGTGAGAACTTCTATGTGACATTCAGAGATTGCCCATGTTTCATGAACCCAAAGGTGGTGATATTTTCTTTAACAGTAAAGAGATAGAACTTAGGGGATGCAGAATGCAATTAAAACGCATAGCCGCTGTTCTGCTGCTCAGCTGATATCGTATTAAAAATGTGCGTCTGTGGCCAAGGAAGTAGGAGGTGTGCTCTGAGCTGTCAGGCAGAGAAGAGAGTGCTGTGCCCTGGATCCGTCTTTAAAGGCCTCCACACTCAGATCCCTGGTCCCTGAGGAGGGAGCCGTTTACATCCTCTTCCCACATGACAATCAAAATCACACCCCAGACTTCACTTTTCTCACTTCTCCTACACAAGGGCTCATGGTTGGGCATAAGATAATGAGGACAGGCTCTGTCTCCCACAGTGTGGCAAGATAAGATGGAGCAGAGTCAGAAGAAATTATTTTAGGGTCCCCCTCCCCCAGAATTTTCACTGGTGACTCAATTCATCCTCTACTTGGCTAAATGGGTGATATCAAATATAGGATCCTCAGATGCCCTAAGTTTTAGCGGAGGATCTACCTCTGATTTTATTGCTGTAATCAGTACACTGTTAAATGTCTACATGCCTCAGCTTCTCAAAGAGAAAGTTCACCGGTAACTTGTCTCGCCAAATCGTAAGGAACATTAAGTTATCGTGATGTCTTGCTAAAGCTCAGTTGAGATTTGTGTCATTCTGCAAACTGCTCAGCACCAAACTCCCTGTTGCTTTGTGCACAGTTATTCTCAGTAAACAGAGATGTACTAAAATCTAACTGCAGAAATTATGTTCAAATCTTACTCATGTTTTCAGAATCTTTCTTGAGGTTCTTACATGAAACCCAAATGAGCAAGTAATGGGTTTCTTCTATTGCCTCATATAACTCATTTTATGCCTCATATACCTCTCACTTTATTTTGTCTCTAAAAAGCTAGTATCTCTTTAAATTTTTACCCTTATTAGTACACATTTGCAGTACGTGCTGAGTACATTCATCATGGGGAGTTGGTACATGTATGTAACACTTCTTTATTCTTTTTATATCTCCTTCCTCTAAGCATATGTTTCACTTGGGAGCTGAAAAATACTTAGTGGCAGTGAAGATAATAGAAAGCCTAATTCAGAAAACAGTGAAGGTGGACTAATGACATTGAAAGATAGGAGGAGGAGAAAGAGGACAGAGAGAAGAAGGAACAGGAGAGGAGAAGTTGACGACAAAGATCTAAGCAGCTTTTCTTCATACTATTAGTAAATTCAAGGCCAAATATGGGACATTTTCTTTCCTTCTGTGCCTCAACTTCCTTATTTGGTAAATAGGGATGCAGCTTCAGTGAGTGTTTAATAGAGATTTATATCAACAGTTGATAACTGTCACTCACTGTCACTCACTAGTCACTCACTGTCAGTGCCCAACAGGAAATACACTTCCCATAGGTAATAAGCTACCTTCATTAGTTTTTGAATGATTCTGCCTACAGATATCTTTTTTTTTCAATACCAGGAATTGAACTCATGACCTTCACTTACCAGGCAGGCACTGTGCTGCTGAGCTATATCCCTGGCCCTCAGATATCTTTCTTGAGGGTTGCATTTTGTTCATTTCCAATGAAGTTAGAGATGTTCATGCATTGCAGTAATAATGTCATATCTTAAAAACAGTAAACTATTATAGTATTTATACATAGTGTTACTCCACAAATGCTAATAAATTTGTGAAAAACTGATGGCTAAAGATTTAAGACTTAAGTACCAAAATTCCATACAGTCATTGAATAGCCCCATAGCCATGGAAATATCTAAGAATAATATAATAATTGCTTGTGGCCTTTATCTTGATATAAAGAAATGGCTTAAATATCCATTGAATTACATTCCCAGGGAGCTTATACAAAGTAAAGTGACAATATATCATATGTTGATTGGTACAAATTGTTTCCCAAAATGGACATTCACATGGGACCACAATTCCTGAACCACAACCCATGTGGGCCAGAGTTGGGGATTTGTAAGTGTGCTCAAGATGGGAAAGTGAACACACACAGCATATATGGTGCAACATTCCCATCAGGGCCAGAGGAAACACAGAACACATTACATTTTCTTCAATAAAACATGGAAATATTCATGTAAAGTAAGATAAACAGTGGTCAATCAACTCATATTGGTTAAGGTATTTTATTAAGAAGAAAAAGGTTGTCTAGCTGTCTTCCCACTGCCTATGAACTGGGGACAAGTGATCTTGGATCTGTATTCCTTCAAGTATTCAGGACTCTCTCCAGTCATCTGTGGGAAAGCCTTTAAAAACTTCATGAACACCGTGGAAAGTTATAATATTCAAAAACAAATAATGGCAGTGGGCTTGAAATTTCAGAAAAATCACCAAATATATATGCCAGGAAAACTTTCTACCTTGGTTCCCAAGATTAAGTAAATGAATTCCCAACACTCCCCAGATAGCGTTCCAGTTGAAGAGAACAGAAGGCTGACAATGGGACATGGGCGCAGGGAGAAAGATTCCACCAATGAGAACGAAAAGAGCTGTCACAGCAAGGTGGCTTTCCAGGTTCACAGTCCAGGTCCTGGGATAAGGCTCTCTGCTTAGAAGGATCTGTACTTGATTTATTTTCTTCAATTTGAGGTTCATAACCATTGTTGAGCAAAAGCCCTCCCATTTTCATTGTGTCTTGGATGCTGCAAATTATATAGCTGTTTCTGACCACAGGGTAAGCTCATCCTAGACAGAGTCAGAACAAATGTTACTTTCTTTATATATGTGTATCCTTTGTGGTTCAATTTTTATACCAATAAATTGGGGAAAATAATCATCTCTAACTGCTATAGTTGTCACAAACTTTCCCTCATTTGTTCACTAAAATATTTTTGAGTAACCTCTCTGTGCTAGGAAGTGAAGAATATGTTGAAACATTCATTCTTGGGGCACTTCTGTTAGGGAAGGATACAGACACTGAAGACATGAGCAAATGAATCAATACACAGCAGTGATAGAAGCTATGAAGAATGAAGCAGAGCAAGAATTAATGACCTACTGGATACAAAATGATACAGTGCCTTATACAGAGGAAGCACTCATTGAAGCTGGTATCAGCATTCCCATCATGACTATCTCCATCATGGCTATCCTTATCATAACCATCTCCGTCACCACCATCTCAGTCATTGTCCATCACCATCACTGCCCATCCCCCTTTCTGTCATGAATATCCTCATCATGACCATCTCTACTGTGACCACTCCAATCATGACCATTCCCATTATAACCATCCTCATTATGACCATTCCTACCATGACCATTCTTGTCACCGTCCCCACCATCACCATCAGCATCACCATGACCATGACTATCATGACCATCAGCTGCACTAAGAGTATTTGATCTGTTCCTAGTCTTGGTGCCCAAAGAGAACTCAAATTTAACGTGCCTAAAGCTGAATTCATCCTGTTCACTTTTGACATAATTGGATTGAAGTTACCTTTGTGTGACATGAACTTTTATAGCCACAGAACAAAGAAGTTTACAAATCAATGTCTTATCAAATACATAGTGGGACATTCAGAAGGTGACCTACAGCAAAACTGGGAAATCTTTCTCATGGCCTTCAGATGTTATGTTATACATTCTTAGCTTTAGGAGTGGAGGAGACTGGGACTCCACTAACCTTACCAGTATATTCCAAGTAGTTTATCTAATACTCATAATGATGAGATCAGATGTATAAGTCAATAGTAAATGGCTATCAAAGGGACTACATAATCCAAGGTAATTTTGGCTCCAATGTGTAGCATTCTGTATCCCTACAATCATGATGGACCCACGTCAGATGGTCTATAGGATCTTTCATACAGATACAGCTTCTTTAGAAACTCCAACCTCACATCCCTGCATTTACTTATTTTTATCCTCCTCCTTGATCAGTGGCACCAAAGTCTCAGCTGACCATCAGTTCCACCACCCTAATGCATATTTGGCTTTCCCCTTCCTCTCCATCCCTGATGGCCTTGCCTGGCTCCGGCCTTCAGCATCTCTTATTTAACCCACTGAGGATGCAGTTGAGTGATAGAGCACTTGGATAACATGCTTGAAGCTCTGGGTTCAACCCCCAGTATTAAAAACAAAACAAAACAAGTGAAAAGCCAGAAAACGAAGATAGCACAACTCTTTCCACTTTGCTGCATGCAGAATTGCAACTGCGTCCACGCTGGAGGCCTACGTGAGACTCTGCCTCAAGATAAAAAATAAAATTTAAGAAAAAAACCAGCTAGGGATGTAGCTCATCCCTTTCATAAGATCCCCCGCTAGTTTAAGTTCCCCCTCTCCAGTTCACATCCCATCAGTCCTCTGCACAGCTACTTTTGTGGGACTGGTCCCCTACCTAACATTACAGTGTAGCTTCAGTCACTGAATGGGTGTGGCTCAGAATCCTTAACTCAACCAGTTGTAAAACTCCTGTGCTCCCGCCTCAACCCTAGGCACGTATCTGCCCTTTCAACCCTACAAACACCAGGGCCCCAAAGAGTGTGAAGCTCTTCATGTTTACCACTTACTAGGTGGCCTTGCTTCTGTGTCCTTTTCCCCCTCCTTTTAACAGCCTGCAGCACTTTTTAAACATCCTTTGATTTGGCTCGAAGTATTCACCGTCAAAGTATCGGGACCAGCTAGAAGTGACAGTGAATGCTTGTAATCCCAGGTACTCAGTAGGCTGAGGCAGGAGGATTGCAAGTCTGAAGCCAGTCTGTGCAACTTTGCAAGACCTTGTCTGAGAAAAAATAAAAAATTAAAAAGACCCAGGACCAGTACTCCCTCAAAACACTTCCCTGGTCTCCTTTGAGCCTTGCCTTTTCTTTGGCCTCTTCTCAGTTGGTCTTTCCACTGTTACTCACAAGTACCTTGCTTGAATCTCTGCCAGCTTCACTAAAATCATTATCTTCCCCTGGGTTTTCTTGTCATGTCTATTTCTACCATTGCTTATTGAAGAATGGATTCCCAGGTTTTTCTAGAGCACCATCAACCACATTCTACCCTCAACTCTTCTTTCATCTTCCACAGCCCATAATTGAAAATTATGGATTCTCCAAAATCTGGGTTTGTCATCTTAACAAAATACATTGTTGAAAATACCAGTGACCCCATACAAATTATGATTTATGGAAAACACAGGTAAGCTGCAGTTATCCAATTTACATGATTAAACAGAGCACTTCACATCTCATAGTATGGCTTCTGCATTTGTGTTAGTAATGATTTTACACATTTCTCAACAAATCTTGGAATAAGTATTGGATTGCCTCTGTGTAACCAGACTCCAGTGTAAATTTTGAAAGTCAAAAGAAGTCTCCAGTAGAAGAACCCACCAGAATCAGCAACAATGATGCCTTTCCTAAATCACAGGGCCTCCTACAGTGGTCTGAAGTATCTAGCACAGGGCTTAGCATCTTCAACAAGAATAATGTTCTTCCCTTTATTGCACAGCGCTATCTTCTCTCTCAAGTTGTCTCTACTGTTATTGGCTACTAGACTCTAATTTTCTTTTATGTTCTTAGTTGAGCTCAGGTCCTCACTCTTCATCATTCATCTTTTTCCTTATCCTGAATTCATATCCTAGTTAATGAACCAAAATTTACCCAGGTACCTCAAGTCAAACCCTTCTAGAAGATCTTTAACTCTTTTCTGTTCTTTCCTCCACAAACATGATCAGCTCCTGGAATCTGCCATGTCGCCTTTTTAAATTCTCAAGCCTAACTAGTGGGTGCTCAACAAGCCTTTGTTGGGGGTCTGTTCTTATGAACCTGCACTCTTACCTCCACTTCCATGGCCCTTTAATCTTTCACCTAAGGTACCAAATAGTCTCTGTGTCTTAGCAATCTTCTTCCTCTATGCTATAGTTTATATCTAGATATCCCCCAATATCCTCATGCACTTATAGGAGGGGCTTTGGGGAGTCGATTTATAGCTGACTTTCTGTTATGAGGCAAGGTCCAGTAAGAAGAGATGAGTCACAGGTGGTGTGGTCTGGATTTATTTCCCTACTTGCCTCCTCTTCACCTCTACTCCCTCTCTGCCATGCTCTGAGCAGCTCTTTTCCGCCAGGCCCCTCTGCCACGCTGTCCTGCCTTGGAGTCAGTGGAACATGGAGTGAAACTGCTACAAAATGTGAACCAAAATCAACTTCTCTTAAACTTATGAGTAGCAGATATTACATCCTCAAGATAAAGAATGTGACTAATAGCTAGGCTTTCAAACTACCTCTATACTTCAAGCAAATTAAATTCTTCAATATCTTTTCATTGGTAGCACCATACATGAGAAGTTTTACTCTCTGGCACTCATATACAAAGGTGATGGAAATCTATGGTGAGTGCTTAAATTTAGAAAAGGACCTTGTTGCACTGAAAGACACATTGCTGAGAATGATATGATAAGTGTGCTCAAAGAGAAAGGGAGAGAACATCAAGGGGGCTGGTAATGTGCCTTTTAATATAATGAATCTTTTAACTTATATATTCACTGTATACTGTGATCACACACATTTATGCTCCCATCTCCCCTTATACCTCAGAGCACTATAGCCAACTACGGCTTTCTCAAAATGCCGCGGTTCCTTGTGCTTTCTACTTTTTCACTTCATGCCTTTTTCTTTTACCTATTGTGCCCTCCCACTGCACCCTGCCAGGAAAACCTCTATTCTCCTAAAATCTTATTCATACATTTGATGGAGATAACTGTCCTTCCCTCTTATGGAACCTCCCTCACCTCCAGGTTCCTAACAGAAGGCAACATTGCCATATTCACAGACAGCTTTCTTCTTATTCTACTAGTAGATCACACTAGATCATATTTGCTTCTGCATCTACAGCACCAGTTAGAACAGGACCTCCTCACAGCCCAGGATGGTATCATCCTCATTTTTTATTCAAAGTATTGACAACAGTATCTGGTACATAATCAGCACTCAATACTATGACCCAATAAACAGCTGAATGATTGATTATAGTAAGATTCAGAGAAGCCAAATATCTCTCCACCCAGTATCCCATGAACGTGTTCTCTCTTCATCAAGAGGAAATGTGTACTTCAGAAAACACTGAGAATCTCTAGCTTCTTTTTTCCAAAATGAAGCTTACAAATATACCCACAAAACCTGAGCCTTCCAGAGTAGAAAAGAGGTGCATCGATTAGCATATAAAGATCTCAAAAACAGAGGCTTTCAAGAATTTATTTGAGGGTTAACAGAACCACCAAGGTGAAGAAAAGGCCCATACCAGAAAACATGCAGAAAGTCTTTGGGGGCCAAAGACAGAGCAGATATTTGGAGTGAAATATAAAGATCACTTTTCTTTGAGGGCATGAGTAATAAAATAAAATTCTAGCAATGAAAATTGGGCCAATAAAGAAATAAAAGAGTAAGGAAGGGTGCCAGGAAGGGAAAACAAGTCAGTTGTGAGGTAAGGATAGGTGAAATGAAGGTAAATAATTATGGGCAACTATCATTGCAAGATTTTCTCCTTAAACATATTTTTAAACACAAACACGGCTATTGCCTGTAGTCCTTGTGGAGCATATCTTTAAATACTTGTTAAGGACGAAAGTGTTTGCCTGAGATCATCAAGTTTGTGTAAGGTCTTTATTCTTATGATGAATGCCAACATGAATCCATAAGGGAGGATACAAAGACTGATGTTGCCATGGCATATGTCTCTGGCTGGAATTGTGATATACAGGCAACCACCAGAAAGCCTAGTTATTAATGCTGCCATTAAGAGACCATTGTCGTGAGCATCCAATTGGCTAACAGTTCAGAGTCACACAAATATCCCCTTACTGCAACCCTGACCTACTTCCTACTTAGGGACAGGCCACAAGGCCCTTTGTATCAGGGAGTCAGAACCCCCTTTCTGCCTTGGTAAATGTTTTCTTTTGGAGTCCAGTTTGTAGGGAATGGACCAGCTCTTGCTTTGAGACCCCGTGTGGTCCATTCAGATACTCATTTGCAGCAGCACTGTGTCTGCAGAATTGTGTCTGTACAAAAAGGACACAGAAAATAGACTAGGAGATTTCCAACTCTCTCATTATCTCTCTGAGATATCTGTAAGCAACTCTGGACCTCTGAACTAAGTTTTACGTAGTTAGTGATTTTAGGAGTTTGCTGAAGAACTTGGAGAAATCCCTGGGATATTTACTGAGCTTCCTGGTAGGGGAGCATATTTATATCCCACACAGTTTAAATAAGGAACATCATTAAAGAATAGTTTCAGGGCAATAGAATCGTGACTAATATATAAGAATAAAATGAACGCGTGTCAGCGATTTTCATTTAACTCATTGGTTTGTGATGGAACCAGTTAGATGTTGAAACTGGTTCAAATGAGACCCTGGTTGCTCATAGAGACTGACATTTTCTACTGGACAAAATTCATTTTTATGACTCTGAGTATGAAATTTTGGCCTTACAAGTGGCAAGAATCACTTTTGTAGTAGCCTTCTAGGTGTCAACTTCTGTCTTATAAGCAAATGGCTAATAATTTTAGTCCAAGGTGCACATCCTCAGCGTGTCTGATAATTCCCAGAGGATGATGCTGGGCAATGTTCCTGTTTCACCCACTGTAAACCTAGATGTCTCCCCATCACCCCATTTTCAAGTTTTAACATTTTTTTCTTAGTCTGAAAACAGGCATAAAAAACATTGTTTCTCCCCTTGGATGTCCAGCTGTGCTTCTGATAGAGCATGTTCCCCTCTGTTAAGAGAAATTTTAAACAAGAGAATGAAAAACACTAAAACACACAAAGAAATTAATGTAGAGGAAAATTATGAAATAATTTTAAATTGACCAGAAAATTACCAAAGTCTTGTTTAATAAACCTGTCCAGATTATCTCCAACTTCCGCTGTCTTTGAGTTATTTCACAATTCTATTGAACTTTGGGGAAAACCCCAGAAAATTAGTAATGTGAGTTATTTTTGCCTCTAAAGATGCAAATTAATAGTGCATAGTATGCAGCGATCATTCAATTTGTTTACATCTATTTTAAATCTTTTTATAAATTCATTTCAGCATTTCTTCTTTGCAGATGTATGTGTGTATTAATATATTTATATATGTATATGTGTCTCTACTTCCTCTTAAACTGGTTATACTATCTTTCTAGTTTCAGCATTAATAAGTTAAAGTCAAGGACAGATGATTTTTTAAAATTGCTAGTAGAATATTATTGTACCACCTATGAAATTGTATTTTTTAACATGTAAAAATAGGTAACAACACAATGAAATCATTTTTGTTATTTCCAGACAAAATTAGAGCTAGTAGTTTGCTAATGCCAGCCTATGTAAGAGAAGAACTTTCTTACAGACATTTTAAAGACCCTAACAGAGAGTTCTTGGTCCATATGCACCTCATCTTCTGTATGCATTACACATGTGTACTTTGGTAGCAAATGTTATCTTTAACACTCTTTAAGACTGCAATCGAAGCCCAAAAAAATCAATGTAAAAAAGAAATGGATTGCAATAATTCAGAAAAGAGTCTCTGACCAGACCACTCACCTAGGAGCAGTACCCCACTGACAAGCTGATGCCAACTCCTCCTTGGAATCTTCAAGATCAGTGAATTCTGCATCCAAGTAGCTTATACAAATTTCTATTTTTTCTCTTTCATGTTCACTTGCCTGGAATTTCTTGAATATCTTCCTAGTTAATCATGGCGTATGTAGTCACATTGCAGTTCTGCTATTCCCAAATGAGTAGCATTATGCTTTGGAGAATTTCTTCTTATTTTTTTAAGGCTGATTTTTAAAAAGGGGAAATTAAGGGGATTAATTGAGAGAAATCAATGTCAGTCCAGTCCAATCTCTGGGTACAAACAACTCTTTTTTCACACCATTAATATTAATTTAGTTTATAGTGAAAGGTTAACATACACAATCTTTTCTATTGTTCATTTTCTAGGCCCTTTAGTAATTTTACCAAATTTGGCATAGTGCTAAATCAATCCATTTAAAGCAAAGATTTTTATGACCAACAGAGAACACAGATCACTGGGTGATCTCGCTACAAATTCTACATTAAAACACAATGGGCATTGTCTGGTTGACAGATTTTAAAAATATATCTAATAAAAAACAAAACAACATCTGTTCTCATTGGCAGCATTTGATTCTCAAGTACTCCCAAGACTTAACAGACTAAACTTAGCCCCAAGTAGCCATTCTCCATATGCATTAAGTATAAATCCTCCCTGGAAAAAAAGATAATCAATTTAGGCATCCAAGTTTTCCAATGATTGAGGCCAACCAAACATTCAAGTAAAAAAAAAAAGTGAAACAATAGTCAGACAGTATCATATTTGGCATGAAGAAATTATTTAAATCCTTACAGTGTACTAAATATCAGAATTTAAAGAGAGAACATAAGTTAATTGCATGATCTCTCTAAAGAAATTAAAGATAAATATTGAAGGAGAAAGTAGAACAAAAGAAATCATACAAAATGCAGCATACAGAGACACACAGAACAAGACCATCAAGGAAATACCTTGTTAGAGGTCAAATAGCAGAGGACAGAGAAGCTGAGGGAGAGGTTACTTCAAAAGAATACCAACTGAGAAATATTGTAGACAGCACGCAAAGAATGAATGCATACTGATAAATAACACAAGAAATTCCAAGCAATAAACATTAAAACAATAATGAGATGAAAGCCAACACTTGTCTTAGGCAGCTTCCTATCATTTGAGCAAAAGAGCTGACATCACTGACATACAGCAAGAACAAGTTAACTTTGGATCAGTTTTGGAGGTTGCAGCCCATGATGTACTGTCCTCACTACTTTTAGGTCTCTAGTGCAGCTGGGACAGAAAATAATTCACCTCATGGTCAGGATGCAAAAGAGTAAGGAGTGTGGCAGGTCCCATGATGCTCTTCAAGGCCACACCCCAAATAACATAAAAACCTCCCATTAGGCCCCGCCTATTAAAGGCCCCACCACCTTCCCATAATACCATACAGGGGACTAAGTCTTTAATACCTTCTTGGCCTTTGGGGAACCCTCAGTGTTCAAACTACAACAATACCATAGAGTAAAAGCATAAAATATTAAAACAGATAATAATAAGGATAATCGTAGGCACAGAGACCAAAAAGAATAGTTAGTTTATCTACAAAGGAACAATAAATACCCTGGCAGCACATTTCTCATCAATAAGAATGGAAGCCAGAAACCAGTGAAATAATATAGCCCCAACTGCCCCAAGGAAAGTTCCAACTAGAGTTGTGGATATGAATGTTTATTTGTTAAGAAAGACTGAGCACAAAATAAAACATCAGTAATGTATGAGGATTCTAATTACTTCTTATTCTCATTAACATCTGTTTTGCCTTTGTTTAACTATGGCCAAGTTAACGAGTGTCATGTAGAGTTTCACAAAAGCTGATTTCTGTCTTCTACTGAATGTCTTCAGCCTTAGAAAAGAATAAACAGGCCACAAGGAATGTAAATGTCCCTCTTACAGTCAAAAATGATTTTCTGAAGGCAAAAGCTGCAAACAGAAATTTAGTCTTGGGGTGGAATGTGTAGGCATACACACATTTAAAAATACTCAAAATACGAGGATGCAGAAAGGGAGTAGGGGAAAACTTTTTCCTTAGTGAAATATTTGCATAAATATATTTTCCTATATTTCATCCTAGTCATGTTTAAATGTATAATAAACAAATTCATCACAAATTTTTCAACCTTTCAAGAGATTAAGGAGCACATACATTTCAGACAATTTCCTGTTTTCCCTACTTTACCATTAGGAAGTGTTTTATAGGTATCTGGGGACAAAGAAGAGCAGAAAACTTAATCTGCATGTCCAACTCAGGAAATTTGAGATCCAAAGTTGTGTACTGGGAGTAATATCTGTATGTGGCTCTGATAGGCTTTCTTGGAGAATTAATGAAAAGAAATTAAAGCCAAGTTCCTAGACACTAACATGCAGCCTCCTGAATGAAGAGAGTAGAAAAAGACTTCCCTAACTACAGAGAAGAGGGCCTGAGGAGGTGGAGAACAAATCTCAAGGTTGGAGAACCTCCAGTATCTCAGATGCCGTCACTGGATCTTAGTTAGAGGTGGCCACAAAGGACAACTTTTGATATTTTCATTAACGTGTCCTTTAGTCACTCTGAAGAGGATTTGACACCATTCACTACAGATCATTCCTGTTTCAACAGAAAGCACTAAAATTTCATTAGAACGGCCTGTTTCCACATACAAACAAATTGAAAATATCAATGCTGTTAACAGAAAATATCTTTCACTGATGAATAGAAACCAACTGTAGCAACTAGATGAGCATTGAATGAGGTCATTCCTAGAAGAGTCCTTTGTTATTTTTAGATAGAGAAATATGAATGATCACAAAGGAAACTCTGAAATACCTAGGACCCTGCCAGGTAGACAATGTAGACACAAGGGACGACTCAGTGACTCTCTAAGATGTGGTCTAGAAATATGAACTGAATAAGATTATTTCTTGATCTTTGAAATGAACCCCCCCCCTCACTTTTAGGGCTGGAGCTTAGGGGAGCACATGTCATGTTTACATTGCCCTCAAGACAGTTAACTGATCATTAACCTGTCACTCCATTAAGGCTGCTGCGACCTAAAGCAGCAAGAGTAACAAAGCAATGGACAAACAATTCTAGAGTTTCAAGCATTATAAATATGACTCAAAGGGCAGATGTCAAGTAGTGGGAATTTCTACTTTTACTATAATAAAATGTAAAAAGAAGGTAGAAAGCCACTTTTGTTTTTACTTCTTTCTTTCCATTTTTATTTTTCTTACTCTAAAATGTATAGATGCATGTGTATAGGCACTAAAAACATATACAAAGTGTAATCAAAAATAATTGTGAGTGTTTAAACTTTTTGAATTATTCTAGTAAAAGACACATTACCACTAATACCCCTTGATATTGTCCCCCTGAACTCTATAGTCCCCCTGAATTGCTCTGAACACAATTGTCCCATCATTTATGCCCCTTTCTGGAGCAGTTCTGAAGTCCTCTCTTCTCAGTGTCTTTAGTTGTGTTGTCATAGCTCTCAATATCCTCACTCAGTTGAAACTTGCTTCTACCTTTAGCAGTGTATCTTAGGTATTCTTTATGTATAAATATAAAGCACAGACTTCAATGATTATTACACGATATTTAAAAAGTATGAATATACCTCAAAAATTTAACCATTCCATTGTTTGAGAGTTGCTAACAATTCATTTAGAGAAGACAGACAACATGTTAATGAAGCCAGTTGCATAAATTCACAGATCTTCTCCATGATAGCTACCATGGCTATGATCACCACTGGCTAGTTAGACATCATGATTCTTAAAAAGATAAAAATAATTCTAAAGAAGCAAAATAAGTCATTATCTGTCACATAAACTTGGGGTATACTTTTATTTTACTCAGTTCTGGAGTCATAGCTAGTAGTATTTCACGGGAAGAACACAAACTTTATTGGAATCAGTGTGTGTGTCCTATTCATCACTACCACTTTCACACACACCCCAGTTACCAGTTACAAGAGTAACATGGACTGGAATGTGGCCCCATGTTGTGGGAATTGTGGGGCCACATTCCTCGTCACCACAGACTCATTCCTCCAAGATTCTCTGTCACAAAGAGAGCACTGTACAATACAGAATATGAAATTGGAGCTCACATCAGTGGTAGAAAGTATTCCTAAAAGTCTCCAGGTTTCAAGAACACAGTCATAGCAACCAGAATGTTATTCCCTAAGGAAAAAGCAATAAAGAAAGAAAAGAGAAAATTCCCTGTGCATACCCAGTCTGACTTCTCACCTTTTGCTTCCACCACACCAAGTGTTCCTTTAGCAGCCAGTAATGTTCTTAACAGAGTTGGACGACAGAAAGGAAAGCAAGCAATCTCCACCACCTGCGTCTTCACCACGTCTCATGGAGTCTTCCATTGGCACAAGAAGGACCCTCTGACGTTAACCATCTTCTGTCTCACTCTCCTGACTTACGAACCCACCCTTACATTTAGTGCTTTTCGATGCAAAGTCCCTACTGTTTCACCGGGAGAAAAATCAATAATGACAACTAATAAGACAATAACTATGATATGTTATCCATTCAGAAAAAGCCCTACAGTCATTTAACACGCATCAGATTTTCTTTCTCCAATTCCTACCTATTTCTAAAACTCCTTAAATCTTCTTTACATCCACAAGTTATTTTAAGTCTTGTTGATCTCTTTTGGTGTGAAACTAAGAAGTTTTAAAGCACCTAATCAGAAATCAGTTTTATAAAATGAGGGTGGGCTGTTTATTTGTTTAGAAATACTTTGGTGAATCCAATCACTCATTTTAAAGATAAAAATGCAACACTATACTTCTTGATTTATTGAGACCTAACTTTTCAGATCTAAAAGATATTTATCCTTCACAACCCCATATAATCTCCTTTAAGTTATACTGTTCAAATAAGAGTGATATACAGCAGAGCAGGAATGGAGAAGGAAAAGAAGAAAGACAAAACATAACAATGAGATTGAAATGTTATAATAATGAGCATAATAATGAGTGAAATGTTCTAAATACCTCATTCATTTTAATTACTTTACTATTAATAAATCCTTTGGAGTAGGCCAATTTGCATATTTTGTAAGTTTAATTTGGAGCCCCATCAGTAAGTGCCATTACTCAAAGATACGTATTCCTTTTTGTTGTTGTTTTAATGATCTCCATGAGTGTTTGCATGTATATTAAGAAGTTCAGAAATTAATAGTGTGCATGACTTCTGGCTTAGAACTAGGATAGTTGGAAGAATTTTTTGGTTAGGGGAAAGGTTTAGAAAGAAGTTTCAATAAACAATGTGCCTCTTACCAGCCAATTAAACAGATAAAGGAATCAACTAGACCAAAATGGCGTCTTGTGTTATTTATAAGAGGCTCAGTGGTGTAGTGTGAGGGACAAAAGAGTTTGAAGATTCCTTTCCTCAATGAGGTAAGCTTATTCGATTACAGTCTTGCTGAACACGGGTAATAGTCACCATAGGAGAGGGTCCTGAAGTCATCCTCAGGCAAAGCAGTCCCAGAGAAAGAGGACAGAGGACTGAACCAAAAATGGAAGCCAGGAATATAACTCTGCGTGTGTTCTTTCCCATGAAAACAGGTGGAGCAAAAGATACATTGTTGCTTCATTATAATATTTGGTGATAAAATGCGACATTAAGTTTATCATTTTCATCCTTTGAAAGGACACAATTTAGTGGTACCAAGTACATTTACAATATCATGCAGCAATCAACACTGTCACCAGAATATTTTAATTATCATCAAAGAAAAAACTATGCTCACTAAATGATTAGTCTCCACTTCCGCCTCTCCTAGACCTCTGATAACCAGCAGTCTACATTCTGTGTCCAGGGATTTATCTAATCTCAGTATTCATACAAATGGAACCAAACACTACTTGGGCTTCTAGGCCTGGCTTCTGTCATTGAACATGGTGCCTCTGAGCACTGCAGCACTATTTCATCCTTTTTATGGCAGGATAATATTGCATTATTTGGTTTCTTCACATTTAGCTTATCACTCTGATGATGAACATTGGCATTGTTTCCACCTTTTATCTCTATGACTAGTTCTGATATTAATATTTGTATATAAATTCCATTTTGAGCATTTGCTTATCACTCTGATGATGGACATTGGCATTGTTTCCACCTTTTATCTCTATGACTAGTTCTGATTTTAATATTTGTATATAAATTCCATTTTGAGCATTTGCTTTTTGTGTATATACCCAGGAGGGGATTTCCTGAGTTTTATGGTAATTCTATATTCAATTTTTGGAGGAATTACCAAACTGTGTACCAAAGCAGGGGCAGCATTTTACATTCTCTCGAGCAATGTATGGGGGTTCCAATTTCTTCACATCCTCCCAGTATTTATTTTTCTTTTCTTTTTAGAATCATAGCTATTATAGTAATTGTGAAGCAGCATCCCATTATGGCTTTGATTTGCACTTCCCAGTAACTAACGACCTTGAGCGCATCTTCACGACCTACGTGGCCACTAACTGTCTCTGCAGGAGTAGCTTCTCAAACCTTTCAACTATTTTTAAAAACTGAATCTTTTTTTGTTATTGAATTATAAATGCCCTCTACATTTTCTGGGTAAAAAGCCCTTACCAGACCCCCGATTTACAAACATCTTCTTCTATTTTATGGGTTGTCTTTTTACTCTCTTGATAGTGTCCTTTAATGCATACAATTTTAATTTCGGTGAGGCCTAACGAACCTTTCTGTTATGGATTAACAGCTGGTGGTCAACTTAATGCCAGAAGAATTGAATCACCATGCTGCTGAGTGTAGATGTTTCACCTGAGGAAAGTTGCCAGCATAAACAGAGACATGGAGAAGGAGAAGCTATTGCGTGAAGGCACTGAGGCATTAATGCATTGAGGCATTGTGAGTTCTCCTGAGTGTTGCTGTTTGAGCCGTTGGTTCTCCTGGTGAAGCTCTGGTCCTCACATCAAGCATTGCTTGCTGGCTCTGGAGGGGAAGACATGTGCTGCTTGGTCTCCGGGATGAGCTCATCATGCTGGCTTCCTAGCATGTACTCGACTGTGCTTGTCAGAGGAGGAGCTCGGGGCCTCCGTGTAGCTGAGGATGGCTTAGATGCTTTTCAGGACAGCCCTGGTCTTGTGAGTGTGACCTTTCGGCTCCATCGTAGAACCCTCAGCCTATCAGCACAGCTCCTTCACCCTGCTGACATAGACTTTCTAGCTTCCAGCACTGATCTTTGGGCCTTCCCAGCCCGGATTCGTAAAAGAGACTGGCGTGAGTCCTTCTTGTGGGATCTAGACCTTCCAGTTGGACTCGTGGGAGGCATTGTCATGAGCTCTGGGTCTTTATCTGGACTCATGTGGGACACTGTGTGGAATTCATGCTCTTGAGTAAGTATTCTATGTCTTCAGTGTTGTGGATAGATTTCCTGCATTTTCTTGTGTTAACTCTGAGTGACCATCATAAAAATAATATTATAAACTCCATGTCCTGATTCTAATTGTTCTCTGCACAACCCCTGACTACAACACTTTCTTTTGTTGTTTACGTTTTTGGTGTAATGTTTAAAAGATCATTGCCAAATCCAGGATCACATTTACTGCAATGTTTTCTCTTGAAAGTTTTATGCTTTCGTCTCTCCTAGCTCACTGTCTTTACAATAGAAAAATAACAAAGCTTTTTCTAAATTTCAAGGTAAGAGAATTATAGTTTATATGCAACAATCTGTACTCACCTTTAACAAGTATGCAATTCAATGAGATTAGATAAATGATGTCTTCTCTAATTAACCACTGCTACAAAGACATGTAAACTCACAGCCATTATAAAAATCAGTATGGAGATTCTTCAGGACATTAAAAATAGAAATATCATTTCCATTTAAACCCAGCTATTCTCCTTGTAGGTATCTTCCCCCAAAATTTACAGCCATCATAGTACTCTGATAGATCCATGTCAATGTTTACAGAAGCACAATTAATAATAACTAAATCTTGGAAAAAGACAATATGTCCATACCATACCATACCATATCATATTTATACATATTTACACACAAAAGAGTACTACTGTGTCATAAAGATAAACTTGAGTCATTTGTTGGAAAACAGATGTACCTTGAGACCATAATATTAAGTAGATAATCAAATACATAATCTTAAATATTCCATGATAAATCAAACACACAAACTAAAATATCCCATGGTTTCTTTGTGTTTGTTTGTTTTGACACAGGGTCATAGTATGTAGTTCAGGCTGGTCTTGAACTCACTTTGTAGCCCAAGCTGACCTTGAACTTGCAACAATCCTCCTGCCTCAGCCTCCCAAATTCTGGGATTACAGACCTGATGGTTTCTTTTATATGATAAACTCCATGGTTTCTTTTATACGATTAAAGAACAAAATAAAAGACAGATTATTAGGAAATAAGGAGATAGATTATTTGCAAGGGAAGAGGATAAAGAGATGGATGGATAGAGATACAAGGAGGTAAAAGGGATAAAAAAGGAATTAAGATGTGTGCTGTACATAAACCAACTCCCCGCAAGTAATATAACCATTATAGAATGCAAATATGTAGTAATAAAAAATAAACTAAAAGAAATTAAAATGAAGTAAATAATGGAAATAAATATATTTTGTAAAATGCATGGACATTTCTACTATCTCCACATCCTCGTATGGTCAGTCTCCCCCAACCCCACTCCAGTCTGTGAATCTATACAACTCCTGATCTGATTTCTACCTGTATAGATGAGCTTTATCTCTCTTAGGAGTCCTAGGAGTACATATGTACTCCTCTGTTTGATTTTGGTGGGGGTTACTGGGGAGAATCCAGGAACATGTGTATGCTAGGTAAGCAATCAACCACTGAGCTACATCCGACACCCAGCGTATTTTTTTATTTCTTGATATTGCTCTTGAAATAGTAGTTTGCTTCATTTCATTTATCATCAGGTAGATATTATGACTTATTTATGATTTTATCTATTTTTACCAAATTTAGCTTTCCTACAATGAGTGCAAGAAATTCTTAGGATAAAGAAAATAAGAACACATAGGAAAGAAGGCAAATATTATAAAAACTGTATTTTGCTTATAAGCACCCATAGCAATTTGACATATAATCTTTGTAACTGTTTTGTAAGAGTGTACAGTAGTACAGGAGTGTTTCTTTTATAATACATGGGGCTTTTCCCATGGTCTATAAAATTTCCCCTGAATCTCAAAGCTGAAATCAGGAAGCACTAAGGGTGCCCATGTGGAATAAGAGCCAGTCTCTGAGTCTAGATACCTTACCCCACGTGACAGAATTAGTACCTCAGCAACTGTCCAATATCTCAACACGCCTTCCATCACAGTCTGTGTGAGAGGAGGAAAGACGATTCATTGAGATCATTGGTTTTGTCAGTGGTTAGATTTAAGGTAAGAAGAGTATTCTTCTGTTCTGAGGAGATGGTTGTGCTCTTCTCTCTTCAAAGTCAAGTGAGAACAGACCCATGAGTGTCACTGCAGTAGGCTGGGACCACTTGCAACAAGGGGTGCCTCTTCCCCACTCTCCGGGCAGATGTCTATGTCAGCTGCTTAGCTACCTCTTCCTAATTTGCAGTGGAAATAAACACAATAGAGAGAACAGAGTAACAAAAAGCATGGCTGTGCATCAACTTGCACTACACATTGGCATTGGCTTGTCCTGGAAGCGTGCGTTTCCTATGTGGTCAAGTGGAGACCACAGATGCTACCTTGGTCGAGCTCATTGTTTCTTCTTTTGCAAGGGGATCCAAGAAAGCCCATGTGATTGTGGGAACTGACAAATCTTAGGAGATCTGGGCCCCCACATCAGAGGACTGTACAGTTGGTGGACTTATTGGGGCTCTGCTCAGAGTCTGGAAGAGCCTGAGTTTGGATGCTCACTCTACAGAAGACAGTGCAGTCAGCTCATGTTACACAGAGCACCAAAGAACCCAATGGGCGGGGGATCTGTGACCCTTGCTAGATTCATAAGGAGAAAGAAGTCCCCTGCTCCTCCTCCCTTCTGGGAGCAGAGGAGTCTCTTCCTTCACTTCCTCAGTCCTGGTGCTGACACCAGGTGATAGGCAGTAACACTGGATGGATTCAAGATGGAAAATTTAAACTAGAGGATGTTTGTAATAAAAAGTAACTAGAAATGTATGCAGTCTGATGTGGCTAAAGGAAAAAAGAATGGGATTGAAAGGACTTCATGAAAAGCATTATGGAAAGCGAAAACAATTATTTCATGCTAAATCAGCTATTGCATATGTATAATAACACACTGGTGCCATTTTCAAAAGTCAGATCACCTTCTCTGCCTTTTAATAAACTGTTTTATATAAAATTTAGCAATATATAAAGAGTATGGACCAAGAGTATAAATATTTATCTATGCTCTCATATCAAGTGTGCAATAAGATTCTGTTAATGCAGGTTGTACAATTCAGAGTGAACATGTGGACCTATTCTTTTTCACAAACATATGTAGTGATAGAACAAATATCCTCTTAAATAGTTGATCTTTTCACTTTTCAATTGCTCAGTAGACAATCTAGAAATAGAATTCCTGGATCAAATAACATACACTTATTTACTTACAAAATTCCTAGCAAAGATTCTGTACTAACTTATGTGTCCATGATCATCAAAATGTCTTCACTCATCTTTTGACCATTTAGATATTTTTTGTGAATTATCCCTCAACTTCATTCTATTGTATTCTTTCCACTGAGAGGAATGGATGACTACAAAGGCCACACAGCCCTGCACTTCACCAGCCACATAGAATATCTGAATTGCACATATAGTTAGGAAGACTTACCCCATACCTTTAAAGAACTTGATTAGAGCGTGGAGCAGCAACCTACAGAAGTATAATCCTTTCCTTGCTGACAGTTTGAATTTCATTCTTGAAACTAGAGAGTGGGGCACCTAAATGGACATAGAACCACCCATCAGTTATTTTATCAGTGTGATGCATTTCTCATCGAAGAGAAATTATAATCATTCTGTAGTCTGTCACATATTTGTAGAGACAGTATTGTCATTATTTTAAACAATCTCTTTTTATGAGGCGTTCTTGGGAATTATCTTTAGTCATATTCTAAGAAATGTTTTCTCTTTCCCTAAAGTAATTTTGTTTAATCTGCTGGATATTATGAAACTTTAATGCAATTGTTAGGAAACTGGGATCTGGGCCCACATCTAGAAGAAACAATGTCATGGTGTATTCCCATGTTACCACAGCTGTGTGCATAATAATAATGTTTTTGATCCACAAAAGATCATATAGAAGATGGCAGTCCCATAACACTAGAATGGATCTGAAAAGTACCATTGCCTAGTGATCTTGTAACCACCACAATGTTGTAGGACTTTGCAGTTCTCAAGTGCAGTGCAGTGTGTTGGTGTATATGTTTTCTACAGTCATGTAAAGGAACAGCACAAAAGATCATGTATAATACAAGTAAATAATACTTGATAAAGATAGTAAATGATTATGCTACTGGTTTGTGTTACTTACTATACTATACCTTTAGTCGTTATTTTAGGATGATCCTTCTACTTATAAAAGTCTTTCAGAGGCCCTGTAGTCATAAGAGATGACATGGCCCTGTGTGTTATTGCCCAAAATACTTTCTAGGGGGAGGAGATTTGGAGGTGGAAGATGGTAGTGAATGACTCTGACCTCAGGTGAGCCTAAGCTAATAAGTGTGCTTGTGTCATTGTTTCAACCAAAAATATTAAAAAGCAAAAATGCTTTTAAATAGAACAAAAACTGATAAAACAAAGATATAAAGGAAATTATTTTTATATAGTTAAACCACAGGATTGTGTACTAAAAGTGTTACTACAGAGGTGTCAATTTTTTTTAACTTAAACATTTTTAAGGTAAAAAAGTTGCAGTAAGCTTAAATTACCATTGAAGAAGAATGCTTTTCTAGGCTTCATGTAGTCTAAGTGCACAGTATATACTGAGTCTAGTGAGGTATGTGGTGATATCCTAGACCTTCGCATTCACTCACCCTTCACTGACTCCCACGACAACATCCAGTCCTGCAAACTCATCCATTGTGAGTGCCTGGACAGCTGAATCCTTTCTCTTTCGTACTATGCTTCTTGCACATGTGCTGTGTTTAAGTATATTTGAGCACATAAATACTTACCACTGTGACAGATTGCTGACAGTATTCAGCACAGAACATGCTGCACTGCTCTATAGCATAGAAGCAATAGGTTCCACCATGTAGGCTGCATATATAGGAGGCTCTGTCATCTTGGTTGATGTAAATATGTTCTGTGCTGCTTGCACAACAATGAAATCACCTAAAGCACATTTCTCAGAATGTATCCCCATCAAGTGACATGTGACATTTTATTCCATCTTGGGTTACTTTGTAGTTTTATCGTGAAGTAAAAATTCTTTTTTGTCCTCCTTGATATCTCTTTTAAGTACACTTGGAATAAATAACCAATATATAGTGACAAAACTGTAACATCCTTAAAAATAAAAAGAAATGGGGCCAAGACAGTGAGCTCCTTTTTTCTAGGTGTAGAGGTCATAATGGTTGATACATTATGTCAACTTGAGAAGTTTAGAAGTTTAATGAAGTGACTCAACAGGAAGCCAGGGTCTTCACTTTGTAAACATCCTCATCCTGTGCCAGAGGAGGGCACAGAGATGGTGTGAGTGCTACACACACCCTAGGAGAAGGAGTAACCTGCTTACAGTATAAGGGAGGAAAAGAGGCTTATTCTCCCTGCTTCGCTCTTGTTGCTTTTGCTGTCTTCTGCCACCTCAAAGTGTTGCCCTAGTGCCATGCCACCTTGCCTTAGAGCCAACTGATTATGGACTGAAACCTCCACAAACTGAAAACTAAATAAACCTTTCCTACCTTAATTTTTGGCATTGAGTATTTTGTCTCAGCAATGAGAAAAAAGTAACCAAGACAGAGATCAGTGGGTAGGGAAGTACAGGAACAGGTCAGTCACTGGGGATAGTTAAGAGTATTTGGTTCCCATAAAATTTCAGGTCAGGGCTGTATAACTAGGAAGATGAGTATCTTTACTTAACAATTGTTTATGTAAAGAATTAACAGGCTTTGTGAGAGGCAACAAAGACTTAAATTCCTGTGTGTCTTTTGGCTAGAAAACCCGTGGGAGGATGCAAAGGGTTGGTTGCTAGAGACCCAGTATCCCAGAGTTTTTCAAAACATTTCCGTTTTCTTTTGTACTGCTTGGTAAGGCAGGATTTTAATGGGGTTGTTGGAGGAAGTGTGTGGAGGATCTAGAAGTATTCCTTGCTCTATACTTCTTATGAAACATTGTGAGCAACAACTAACAAGAGAACACAGAACACCACTCTCATGCCATTCTCTCATTTGTGGTTTTTCATTTTGTTCCAATCCTTATTCTAGAACATTTTTTCAGACAATAGGAATTTTCTTTGTTGCTTAATTTCTTAATTTTAAAATATTTAGCAGAATCATCAAAACCGTAATATTCAAGGTTAACATACATGAACAAGAAATATATATTTGCACTTCATGGTAAAAATAAAATACCTGAGAGATATATATCTATAGATAGATATAGAAATATATCCACTATCTACCATATCCATCACTACCCACAGCTATCCTATATGTTGTATGTTGAGAACTCAGAATGTTTTCAAATTTCAACCAATAAAATATTAACACTATACATTAGATCTACAGAATATGTTACTGAAATTTTGTACCCTTTGACCAATATCTCTTTATGTCATCAATTCCCCAGCCCCTGACAAGGATCTTTTGACTGTTTCTTTCTTTTAGATAGCTCTTTTCCTCACATATGTGACACTATGCAGTATTTGTCTTTCTAAGCCTGGCATATTTCACTTAGCATAACATACTCAAGGTTCATTCAAGTTGTCAGGAATAGTATGAAATCCTTCTTTTTATGGTCTAGTGGTATCCATTTATTTACACACATTAGTTTTCTTTATCCATTCATTTGCCAATGAACACTTAGGTTGGTTCCATATTTTGATTGCTGTGATTAGTGTTTCATTGCACACTGAGATCTTGATTTTGTTTCTTTGGTGTAAAGCTGGATTGCTGGGTTATGTGGTACTTCTGTGAAAATCTGTGTGAGAAACCTCTATACTGTTCCATAAAGGCAGTACTAATTTACATTATGTAATTGCGTATACTAATTCACAACATTGTGTAAGGTTTTGTTTTCCTGATAAGATTGGTTTTGGACTTATAAACTGTTTTCTAAAATAATAAATCTTTCATTCAATACACAAAATTTAAGAAGATGCACAACAGAGTAAAAAGGTTTCAAGTTGAATGGAACCTATGTGTTATGGTTTAGATATATAAATATATGTCTAAAATGTCCTCTGAATTGTCATTTGTTTGGAAGGTGATAGGTCATGGGGGCACTGTACTCATCGCCTAGAAGAGCAGTTAGGAGGCGGAGCCTGATCGGAACTGGGTTCCTAGAGACAGCTCCACCCTTCTTTCCTGGCTGCCTTGGGATGAACAGTGGTTTTCTGGTGAGATCCGTCTACCATGCCTTCTGCCTGGGAGCCAGCTGACCATGGACTGAAACTCTGACTCAAAGTAAACTTCTCCTGCTTTAAATTGCAGATGTTGGATATTGTGTCTCAGTAATGGGAAAGTGAGTAAGACAGCATGCTATGTGCACCATGACTTTACCCTTCATTTACTGGAATAGACTCTGTGGTGATGCAGCAACAGAGTTTAAAAGACAAAGGCTTACTCTTCCCTCATGCCATGTGTGCACTGAGGGTTGCATGGGGTTCTGCTATAAAATGTCTTCTACCCAGCACTCCGGGCAGTAGAGCAGAAATGATGCCCAGCAGAGGACACAGCCAATGGCAGAGGACATAATGACCACAGTGAAGTTCAAATTGGCTCATATTGGGTGAGCCAAAATCCAGCCCTCACAGCTCTTCTGACACGATGACACAAGTCTCAGGGCCACAGCTAGCTCCTGGCAAGTGAAAAAGAGAACTCTTACATAGAGAATAAGAGCGAGCCTGAACTTCTGTGAACAGCCTTATGTAAACAGCCATATTGTCTACTATACCTTTCTCTTCTAAGTCAAATGTAAAATTCTCTTACTCCTACAGCAGATATGATCTTTGATAAAATCTTATAAGTGTCCACAGTACTTTATAAAGGAGTTTTCCTTACAGGATTGGACCAACTTAAGATACTACCTCTTGCCTACAAAGGTTAAAGATGTAATACGTAAAATAATTCTCCTGGTGTATAAGTCTTCTAGCTTTTTTATCTGGAAAAGTAAATAGGTAAGAATACACAAGATCATGTGAAAAGAAGAATTTGGAAAAAAATTAACTTGTATTGAGAAAAAATCACACTTTTTTCCTAAATAGGTCTTATATCTGTAACACTCTCATCTGTTAATGAAAGAGGCAGATTCCTATCTGCTGATGAAAGAAGATACAACATGGGCATGGAGAAAATGTAGACATAAATCTCTACTGTTGCTTACAGAGATTCTAAAAAAAGAAATGGAGAAAGAGGCTATGTTGGTTACTCTTCTCTTATTGCTGAGAAAAAATACCCAATGCACAAAATTAAGAAAGGAAAGGTTAATTTAGCTCACAATTTGTGGAGGTTTCCATCCATAATCTGCTGATTCAAGGCAGAGTGGCACAAGGCAGTGGGACAACTGTTAATGGTGGTAGAATACAGCAAAAGCAACAAGAGCAAGGAGTGAGGAGCACAAGAGAAGAGTGTTTCTGTTCTGTACAATGTAGGTAGGCTACCACCCTAGGATGGGTGCAGCACTCACACCCATAATCCCAGCATTCTACCTTAGTCAGTCATAAACTCTAGAAGCCTGGCCCCAAAACTGCATGAGACTTTGGGGGAGACATCCAGACACAAACCATAACAGAGGCAAACTAATCAGGGATGAGAAACCATGGGAAGGTGTGATAGTTGTGGAGAAACTGAAGGCAGGATGCATGTACCAATTTTAATAGAAGTGAGAGACAATTGTCTTGAAGGCTGCCTTCATACCCACCAGACCAAAGCCACATCAAAGTAAGGTGACAGTCCCACATGTAGTGGCCTGTTGCATTTTAGAAAGCCACACTAATTTCCTATGGTGTGGAAAGGACCCATATTGACTCAGGCTTCTAGCAGTTCTCAGAAGCCAAAGAGGCTGATGTGGGGCCCTTGTGATGGAGCACAGTAAATTCCTCTAGCCTGGATCAAAGGAAGAAGACAGTTGTAGGAGAATGCTGTGGGTCATAGCATGGGGATAAGGCCTACTGAAATCAAGTCAGTCAGTGAGCCTGTCAGGTGCTTGCCAAATCTTGAGTTGCACTTGACCAGGAGAATAAAAGATTCCAAAGGCACCAATCGCTTCACCCTGAGACACAGTAAGTTGCCTTCAGCCACTAAGATGCTGCTTTAGGAAACTGAAAGAGAAAAGAGAAGCCTCCAGAGAACTGGCTGCCATTACTTTGAAAGCCTTCTGTGCATGGAGTCAGACTGAGTTCACTGAGTAGAAACAAGGCCTCATTAGGAAGATCAGCTCACCTGGGGTAATTTTACATCCTGGCTGTACATTTTCCAGTAGAATATCCTAGAGGTTTTCTGAACATGTTGTCACCACCCCAACCCACAATGATTATCTCACAATTGCAAGTGGTGGACTCGGTTCTGAGTGTAGGTGCCTACATTTGGAAGAGAACATTAGTGCGCCATTTCTCTAGTACTTATAATGTACAAGTCAGAAGACTCTAAACAAACTACATAATGTCCTTACAGGGCATACCCTGGGAAATGCTCAGGGCTCCTGGAATTAGCTCCAGACCTCTTGCTGTTGGCTCTTATTCTCCAATGGGAGGCATCTAACCCTGGCCTCAAGATCCACACTCTAAATTCAGATTATATCTTTCTGCTTTTGGTGTGTTCTCCATGGACTGAGAACTACTTCTGCTACTTTTATCCTGCTGGATGCAGACTTGACACCCACCCCACCCAGTGAAATTTTTATAGGTAACTTACCCTAGATCACTGAGTATTTTTGATAGTCTATTAGCCACATTTTCATCAGTGACACAAAATACCCAACATCCACAATTTAAAATAAAAGAGGAAATATTTATTTTGTTTCATGCTTTTCAGAGGGTCCATCCCATGGTTGGCTGGCTCCAAAGCAGAAACACCATGGTGAAAGGGCAAGGCAGAAGAAAACTACTCACCTTGTAGCCTCAGGAAGCAGAAAGCAAAAGAAGAAACTTGAGACAAGAATCATGCTTTCAAGTTACTCCCTAGTAAGCTACCTGCTAACAACACGTCAGCTGTGATCTCGTCTGTGTTCTAATCTGCTGATGAGTATGCTGCCCCCATGGTCCAATCACTGTGCAAACACATGAGAAATTGACATTTTAGATCTAAACCATAGTGGGTGGAAAACAGACAGATACAAACAAAAGATGCAGATGGACTTTTTTTTTTGAACAATTAGCCCATGGGGACAAAGGCCTTGTGGAGTTTGTACAAATGCACATTCAGTGGACTGATTGATTCTCACTGCAGCCAGTGGTAACATTGGTCCATCCATGTAGCCATATGGAAGGAAAGCCAAAATTCTAGATTCCTATCTCAAGCTTACTAATGCTTATATATTGGCAATTCCTTTCTTAATATATTGTATGTGCTCACAAAAGCATATAAACTTATCTATGAGTTAATCTCATTCAAAATGTGACAGAGAACAAGTTCCAGCCAGTCCTTGGAGAGTCATGGGGAACCGCAAGAATTGCTAAGAAGGATCTAGAAGGCCAAGCTCCTGCCAGGCCTTTGTAGGCAGGGGGGTCAGAGTGAGATACTTCACTGTTTGGGCAGACTGTGACCACATAAAAGTTATAATTCTCCTACGGGTTACTTTACAATAATAATAATAAAAACAAAATAACCGTGATGATTAAATTTGGTTTTCACGTAGTTGACTTCAGTAGACCCTCAAAGTTTTACAGAATCCTATAACTCTTTCAACATCTATGTAGGGGAGAAATGGGCAAATGGCATCTTCATTTTATAGCTGGAGAAGTAAACACAAGGGGGAAGGAACTAATAACTTGACTCAAACTCCCCCTACATTTTTCTCAGAGCTGGAGGAAAATCAAGCTATCCATTTGAGAATCCATTTAGGAAAAAAAAAAACAGTGTCACATCTGCCCACTTTGTCCCTTGTACTCATGGATCCACGTTGCACTATTCCTTCTGGGCTGTTTACGGTCAATTGCTTTGTTGGGAATCTTCCTGGGCTTCTCCAGGCCTTGGGTATCTCTCCCTCCTCCCTCTGCACTGTGGCATTTTGGATGAATATACTTCATGTAACAATTAGTCATCCTCTGTCTCCAGAGACAGAGGATGCCCTGTGTTTCTAGTTATCTTTTTTAATGTTGCCCAACTCTTGGTCTCTTCCAGGACTGATATAAAACCCTATCCAGCTGTCTTTGGATCCCTCTCACAGCCTTGAACAGAGCAAGCATCAAAATATACTTCTTATGTTGCCTTCCTTAACACTGGCTCTCAGTTCTTTATAAGAATATAATACAAAAAAAAAACTGAACCTGTTTCTTATAGATGTCATGATATAACTTAATGCATATAAAAGTCCTTGACTCCACTGTATCAGCTGCATTTTCTGTATGCTAAGTGTTTTTTTTTCATTGATTTGTCTGTTGTCTTAATGTGACTTTTAGAGTCATTTTTAAATGTGAGCAAAATTGAGAGGAAGGTACAGCACATTTTTCATATGTCCCTAGATCTTCAACATGCAGAATTTCACATATTACCCAATCTACCATCAGAGTAGTACATTGGTTACAGATGATCTACCTGTTACAGTGATGCATCATTGTCACCAGGGTCCATTGGTGACATTAGGGATCAGTCTTGGTGTTGTACATTCTATGGTTTTGCACAAATGTATGATATGTCTCCAACATTATAGTCTTATACAGAGTACAGTCACACTCCTGAAAATCTGTACAACATATGTTTTCCCTTTTTCCTGATCCCTGACAATGACTGGCCTTATTTACAGTCTCTGTAGGTTTTCCTTTTCCAGAACATCTTCTAGTTGGCATTATACAAGATGTAGCCTTTTCAGATTGGTTGCTTTACTTAGCAATACAGTAGCCTCTGCTCTCTACCTATAATTTCACTTTCTGAATATTAGCCATATGGGGTTAATCATGGTTCAAAAATACTAATTGGAAAATTCTTGAAGTAAATAAGGTACCAGTTTCAAACTGTCTGCCATTCTGAGTAGTATGATATGCTCTCAAATCCCTGCTCCTCCCTTCCTGGGATATGAGTCATCGCTTTCCCCAGTGTATCTGTGCTATATATGCTGCACACTATATTACACACTAGTAGTATATACTACTAGTCTCTGGTTAACAAATGGACCATTATGGTATCACATTGCTTGTGTTCAACTACTATATTTGAGAAGGGGGAGAACATACAACTAACTTTAACTGGAGCATATTGTTATAGTCTATTTTATTATCAGTTTTGGTTAATATTTTACCATGCTTAATTTATGAACTAGACTCCATCATAGATATGTACATATGGGAAATAAACTTCATCTATATGAATTCAGCATTATTCTTAGTTTCAAGCATCTACTATTTAGCCCTGGACTATTTCGCCCAAAGATAAAGGGGAGAGTTGTCATATATACTTAAATTTCTTCCATGTTTTTTCATAGCTTTGTAGCTCTTTCATTTGTGCTGAATGCTATTCCATTGGCTAGCTACATCCCAGTTTATTCCCAAATTAACCTACTGAAAGACATCTTGGTTCCTTCACATTTTCACAATTTCTAATAAAGCTGTTAGAAGCATCTTTGTGCAGGTTTTTTCCCCACAGACACAGGTATTTAGTTCCTTTGGGTTAATATCAAGAGGCATGATTGCCATTTCATACGGTAGGAGTACATTTAGTTTTGTAAGAAACCACCAAACTCTTTTCCAAGTTGGCTGTACCATCTGGCACTCCCACTAGCATGAATAAGAGTTTCTGTTGTTCTACATCCTCTCCAGAGTGAGATGTCATCAGGACTCGTTTTTTGGCATTCAACAGGGTATCAAAGTGCTCTCTCACTTTAATCTGTGTTATTCTGATGATATAGGATGTGAGGAACATTCTCATATGCTTATTGGCTTTCTGTATATCTTTCAGTGAAGTGTCTGTTCAGGTCTTTTGCCCATCTTTAAACTAATTGTTTGTTTTCTGCTTGTTGAACCTTAAGAGTTCTTTGTATTCTGTATAGTGATCCTTTATAAGATACGTATTTTCTCCTAACCATTGGTTTCTTTTCAGTCACTTGACAGTGTCTTTCACAAAGCAGAAAATTCAAACCTAATGAAATCCAGCTTATTAATTATTGCAATTTTTACTGCTATAAATCATTATTTTTAAATAAATACTATATAAGGGGATATTAAAAAGTGCTCTACTTAGAATGCAGCAGGAAATTTTATCTTTTCAGACTCCATAGTAACATTATAGGAGTCTCATTTTATATTATATTCTCTGGTTATGGATTATTTTATTTATCCTTCTTTAAAGTAATTATGCAGCATCTACTATAGATCCAAACTATGAAGAAACCATAGTGATTAAGATGGGCAAGTCTCCTCAGCCCACCAGAAACTTCTGATGAAGCAAGAAATCAGATATTAAATCAATCATGATAGGTAGCATAAATTTTTAGAATGGAGAAACAAAATGCTATAACAGGCATGAGAGAAAGACTAAAATAATATAGGATCTTTGAAGACCTTCAGTCTCCAAAAATCATTATTATATCTCAGTGTTATAAACTGGCCAATGGATATTGCCATTCATAGAATAATTTATCTTTGAGGCCTAATATCTTCAATTGTTGAAATCAATTGGCTCAATTGGAAAGAATAACAATTCCTAAAGCATTTTACTCAAGCCTGTGAAGTTTAGATAAAGACAGAGAGGCAGTTCAGATAGCCCAGATGCCAGTACTGCACACACCACCCACCTCCTGTCACCTCATTCCCAATGCTCACCTCACATAGTGTCAGATAGGATAATGGCAGCATTAACCACATGGTTGACATGACTCCCATAAGTATTAGAAGAACCAAAAATTCTCATAATGGGCAACTGTTAGTGTATAGTGACATTTAAGTTACCTGGGTATTCTTTGGTAGATGGTCGTAGTACCCTTCAAAACCCTGCAACAGTCTAAGCTCTCATTACAAAAATTTTCTGGCTTCCTTTTCTGTTACCTCTGGGCATTTTCCAGTAGAGTCAAACAAAATGGAGATACCAACATAGTAGTAAGGAAAGAGCAAGAGGACCCTGTTGGATTGTCACCCAGAAATAATTATAGAACAGCTTTTTTACTCTAGATCCCAAACCTCTCTTCTAACGATGCTTTGAAACTCCTGGGCTTGCCTGAGTTATGTGTTCCCCTTGGGTCCTTCACTGACACCTCAGATGCTTTGACACCTGAAAGTGAATCCTAAACTAAAAATTTTTTGAGGTTACAAAACATTGCAGTATCTTTTTCTGCTATGTAAGATTTCAAAATGTCAGCACATTTCTAGCTAGACTTTGGCCTAGAAATTAAAGTTCACACATGCTAAGGGACTGGCTGTTGGTTTAATAATTTCAGTCCTATTGGAAATACCAAAGTTGTTTGGGCCTAGTTCAAGTCCTAATAATATATGAGGCTTGCTTTTGACATTTCTTATGAGGGTTTCCAATGTCCAGGGAAAATAAGAACTCACTAAACCTTTTTATGCCCTTAGGAAGCAAAAGGAAGCTTTGAATTCTTCTCTCCTGCTTATAAATGTTAAAATATGTGCAGGAAGAAAAAATAAATCATTGCTTCATCAAAGCTTCCTGGTTTCTAGGAGCTGGAGACCAGCATGGTTGAAATGCAGAGCGGCATGTAATGTATCGACATGAATTCAGGCAGAGAAGCAGCTCTAGTTCTCCCTGGACCTGGCAGACTGTGGTCACTTTTTTGGCCTGAAAACAAGATGGATGAAGGGTTTGAAGCAGAAATTTGGCTGGGGGATAATTTAATCAGTTTTTGATTTGGAACAATTACCAGGTTCTATGGAGGAGTTGAAGGGGGGGGACCACAAAAAATAAGCCAATTGGCAGGCTCGTAGAGAAGAGGTGTGAGATACTCAGGACTTGGGCTACAAAACAGGCTATGGACATAGACAGAAACAAACTCATAGGGCATGATGATGAACTGATTTAGTTGGAAAACACAAAGGAAAGGTCAGGGATGGTATGTAATGGCTTACAGTAGCATTGAAAAGTCAGAGTTAAGGGACAGTCAATGAGAATGAAAGTTCAAAGGTGGATGTATTAGTCAGCTTTCTCATCACTGGGACAAAATACCCAATATCCACTACTTATAGGAGGAATGGATTTACTTGGCTCACAGTTTTGTGGGATTCAGTCCATGGTCAGCTGGATCTAAAGCAAGAATGGCATGGTGGAAGGATTGGGGTTAACAAAGGAGAGCTACTTATCCTATGGCAACTCAGGATCAGAGAGAGAAGGGAGGATCAGGGACAAGAATAAAGCCTTCCAGGTCACTACCACAAAGTCACCATCCAAGAGCAGATCAACCATGAATTCATCAATAGATTAATCCACTGACAACTCTAGCACCCCTGTGATCCACTCATCTATCACACATATGAGGATTGAAGGGTCATTTTCAATCTAAGGGAGACTATTTGAATGGGATATTCTCCTAAGAAGTTATAATAGTGACAAACTTTCTGTGTTCTCTGTCAATGGAGTCTACTTGTCATACTATATGATTAAAACAACTGAATACAGTTAAATTCTGATTGAGTATTAGAAATTATATATAACTGATGCTTCCCTTGATTTTTACTCCAATACTCAAAAAGACAACTACTGTGGGGCATACTTGATGATTGCTTTTATTTTCATAAGAGGAAATTGAGACTAATAGTGGACACACACGTTTCAGAAATCCTCGTGTCCATTCACAACAGATCCTGGACTTTAATTACAAGATCTTTCTGACTCCAAAGCCCAAACTCTTAACCACAATGTTTTGCTACTATTTTATAAGGAGTCTAAACATGAAATGCCCAGGAATTTGACTGAAGTAAATAATCGAGCTTCACAGAGGAAAAGAGGTATTATAAACCACATTTCCAAGCCAACCAGGAACTTTAAAAATATGTGTTATCAGTTACAAAGGTTTGGATGACATACTATTCCTGGATCAGCACAAGATCGTGTGCAGTTTATTGGAGAAATAATTCACATCGCCTCTGTTTGATTGGGGCATTTGCAGCATGCACATTGTGAAGGACAGGTCCATGTAAGCAACTGGAAAAGTAATGATGTGCCTCATTGGGAGGAAACGGCTCACTTTTTCCCTAAATGGAACATTATTATTAAATTTTGAAATGCATTAACGTAAAGGAAATACAGAGAGGAAATGCTTTTTGCAGTCCCTACACATGTGGAGCAACTGAGCAGTTCTCCTAGGTAGCGGTCTTCCTTCTGGTTGGTTCGTCAGGAGAGGTTCACTTAGGGGAAGATGGACTCCACAGTGATTGTGTCTAAGCCCCCCAAAAGCATAGAGAGACATAAAGCAGTGTGTGGTAGAGGCTAAACAGGACTTCAAAGACAAGAAAAGGAGGCCAGTTAAGGAGGCAACAACCCTAGATGGTAAGAAAGCTATCAACAAGCATTTTAAATTCCTTCCTGCTACATGTTAACAAAGGCAAGAGACATGGGGATGTCAAGCCCAGGCCTAAAGAACATATCTTTTCACCTATTAACAGAGTTGATTCTTTGCTGGAATCAGAGGACCTAGGAAAGAAATAAAAGAACCCCGGACTCCAGACCACTTGTGTGTGTTTTCATGATAGGACTAAGGACGAATAAGAGCCGTGAATGACCAGAGGTGTGATTTTGACTTTAATTTGACCAAAGTGTAAAGTCAGTGAAATTAACTGGCAGGCAGGAAAAATGAAGCAATGTGCTGAGAATCTAGGCAACCTTGGGATGTCAGAGGAAAAGAAAATAACCCAGGAAACTAGTTAGGGAAATAAATCCACCTCCATTTGCAAATTATAGCTTTAAACCCTCTTCCTACATTTTAAGTGTTACTTTGGGTGAGGAGGTTAATGTTAGATCTTGAACCTAGTGCCTCCACACTGAGCTACATCTCCAGCCCACTTCTCACTTATTATTTTGAGACAAGTTTTCACTAAATCATAAAAAGATGCCTAGGCCGACCTCGAGCTCACAGTCTTCCTGCCTCAAGCTCCCAGAGTACAGAAATTACAGGTGTGCACTGTCATTCCCCACTGAGTGCCATATTTTTTATTCAAAGAGGACACAGCCCTCCTGACTTTCTCTTCCACACAGTGGCATACCGGGGTGGAATGGCTGCTGACCTTCTTAGGTGTCCCATCTAGTGGACCTCTTATAGCACGCCGCGTTCCCAGATGGAAAGAAGTCTCATCCAGGCCGTGGTCTGTGAAGAATGCTGCTTATTTGGGTCTGCGTGTTCTGTGCAAAAGGTTCTTGGCGGTTACAACCAGTGAAAGTTTACTGATTCAGACATTTGCATATGATAGCATCTACAAGTGGACCCTGAACTCATGAGAATGGTAGCCATTACTCAGTTTACTCAAGGTTTAGACAGACACATAAAGCCATGTGTAAATTAAATGTATATGTATATTTATACATTACATATATGATAATCACACTTTACATTATATAATTATACATTACATAATTATATATTTATACATATATATGTATAAGTCATATGTTAGAACCTGTGTATAAGACTAAAATGAGGGAAAAATTAACACTTTTAAAAATTGTATATGCAATACTTTCTAAAAGTTTGTTCTCTGAACACATATGATTTCCCTGTGTGTATGTGTGTGTGTGTGCTTTGTTTTTATTCCTAAGTGATTGTTATAGATTATATATTCCTTTGCCTCCCCCCACCCAGGCCTCATGTAACATGGATGCGACCAAATCTAGCATTTGTAATTGGTTTGTCTTCTGGGATTAGTGATGTAAGTGTTCCACCCTCCGAGGGGTAGAACGACAATATGTATAATGGTGGGAAAAGGTGGGTCTTTCTCTTTTGCTTTTGGTTTTGGTTTTGCTGTTTGCAGCAGCCATAAATGGCTGCCCAGCCATGTCTTCCTACCTCAGAGCCGACTAAGTATAAACTAAAGCCTCCAAAAACTATAAGAAATAAGCCTTTCCTTCCCTAACTTTGGGTGTCAGGTATTTTTGTCTCAACAATGAGAAAAAAATAACTAAGACAGTGATATTAAAGCAAGACAAGCATCAGTTCATACGATTGAAAGGACCAGAGGTGAAAAAAATTGGGGGAAAGTCACAGCGGTAGTTAAAGAGAAGATACCTCACTGGAAAAAATGAACACCACCCTGAACTTGGCCATAGCTCCCTGTTCAAAGAAGCTGGTGAGAAGCTGATGTCCGAAGAACTGTTGGCAAAGTCACTTTGGAGGACAAGTCTGGGCTGTCTCAGAGTATAAGAGAGGCCTCTTCCACAAGAACCTCTAATACTGGATGGAGCACGGCATCCACAGCCTTTTTGTGGAACTGTCTCCCAGGATAACTGACACTGTGCATGCTTTATCTCTGCTAGGAATAAACTCTTCTTATTTTAATATTTAATTTTCCATAAAACAGTTGATAACCACAAACGACAACATATTTTTGCAACAAATGTATTTTTCTTATTTAAAGTGTGTTGTTTTTTAACCCACTCTTTTTTTTTTTTTGCAAGATTCCAACTTTCACACCACCACTCAAGATTTATCTAGTTGGAGCAATTGAACTCTTAGTGTAAAACTCATGGTGGTTTCGGTTATAGGCCTCCACTTGTTTTTTTATTTTAAAGAGAATAAAACAAAAGAGGGCAGAACAAAGCAGATCAGAACAGAACAACATAAGCAACACAACACTTTACAATAAGACAACTGGACATTAACAGTAGCTATCAAAAGATCTCTTTCTCTGCTAGAGTTGTGCATAGTTTCAAATACAATAATATCAAACATAATAAAATAGTATAAAACCATTCAAAAGAATGAAAGAATTACAGGGCATTCTGAACCAAATAACAGAGAATGATCAATAGCTACTATTATATCTCATTTTCAATAAAAAATTGTTTATAATATCACATATATTAAAATCCCAGTAAGATACAACATGATAGAACTGATGGTAATAGCAGAGTAGAAGCATGGTAGGACTTCAAAGCAAGACGATATTAAATCAGCAATGGCTGCCATAATGTTTTGTTTTCTTGAAAACAGCTGTTCATACCATCACACATAATAAAGTCAAACAAAACAGAATAAAACCATTCCAACTGATGAATGAAAACATTGAAAGCCTTCAAAGCTATGAGATGGGGACTCATGCTTACCATGAAATCTTATATACTCTTACCAACTCTTATACTTGGGAGACTATATGGTATTTACACATGTGAGTTTGGTTTATTTCGCTTATGAGTATAGTCTCAAGTCATGTATATTTATTTATAAATATCTCAATGTGATCATTCTTTATAGCTGTGTAGTACTCCATTGTATAAAAGTACCACATCTTTTTCATCCATTCCTCAGTTGGTGGACATTTAGTTTGTTTCCAAGATCTGGCTATTACAAATTGTGCTGCTATAAACATGGGTGCACATATATCACTGTGGTATGATGTTTTCAGTTCTTCTGGGAATATGCCTAGAAGTGGAATACCTGGGTCAAATGGGACTTCCAAACCCAGCTTTTTGAGGAATCTCCAGACTGACCTCCACAGTGGTTGCACCAGTGCAGGAGAGTTCCTTTTTCCCCACAGCCTCTCCAGCATTTGTTGTTGGTAGTTTTTTTTTTTTTTTAATCCTGGCCATTCTTTCTGGGGTGAGATGGAATCTCAGTGTGGTTTTAATTTGCATTTCTCTCATGACTAATGATGATGAACGTTTTCTCATGTATTTATTTGCCATTCATATTTCTTCATCTGAGAACTGTGTATTCATTTCAGATGCCCATTTTTGGATAGGGTCTTTTAATTTCGAGGGTCTGATTTTTTTTTTTTTACTTCTTTATAAGTTCTAGACAGAAGTCCTTTGTCTGAGGGACAGTCCATTAAGATTTTTTCCCAATTTGTGGGTTTTCTTTTCACTCTACTGGAAATCTCTTTAGACATGCAGAAACTCTTTAATAAGATGTGGTCTCAGTTATTGATTCCGGGAAGTATTTCCCCTGTGGTTTGATTCTTATTCATGAATTCTCTATCTACCCCTATATCTTTGAGATTTTTACCTACAATGTCTTCCAACAGATTTAGTGTTTCTGTTTTAAGATTTAGATCTTTGATTAGATTTTAGTTTAGTGTATGGTGATAGCCATGGGTCTAGTTTTAGTCTTCTGCATATGGATAGCCAATTTTTCCAGCACCATTTGTTAAAGAGACTGCCGTTCTTCCAGTGAGCATGTTTGGATCCTTTATCAAAGATAAGGTGGTTGAGTGAGTTTGTGGTTGTGGTTGTATCTTCCAATCTATTCCACTGATCTTCAGGTCTGTTTTTATTCCAGTACCATGTTGATTTTATTACAGTAGCTTTGTAGTATAATTTCCAATCAGGGATTGTGATGCCTCCTGCCTTGTCTTTGCTGCTTAGAATTGCCTTTGCTATTCTAGGTCTCTTCTGGTTCCAGGTGAATTTTAGGAGTGATTTCTCTAGATCTATGAGGGCCTCTACTTCTTTTGCACTCAAAAAGTGTTGAAAGGGGGATTGGAGATGAGTTCTTATCTGGTCCAGACATGTGTGTTCTCTATCATTCATGAATATTGGGCCCATAGTGCAAAGAGGTCTACCTCTTGCTTCAAAGACCTATGACCAACTCTTGCTTAAAGATGAGTCTCAATAGACTTTTATAAGCATCTCTGTTGACTGATTATGATTTAAACATAGATTTTCTTCTCTGAAACTCCTGCTGAAATGCATGGCCCCTTATGAATACTGAGAGGGGGAACCAGGTATGGTAGGTAGGATCCTTAAGAAGTGATTAGGACTCTGTTCTTAGGAATGGATTAATGATTTCATAGGTAATCTTTGCAGTGGATCTGCTCTACAAGCCAGTTTGGCTAGGTCTCTGCCTGCTCTGTCTCTGGCTACATGATGCTTTGCATGGCTTCTGGACTCTGCCAGCCAAAAACCCATCACTATGTACATGCCCTTGACCTGGTACCAGAACCATGAGCCTCCCATAAAACCTCTTTTCATTATAATTTACTCTGACTGTGGTATTGTCTTGTTAGTAACAGAAAACAGACTAGGACATCTCCATGATATTTTGTTGACTTTTAGCTTTAACTCTGCATTTAAACAGATTCCACCTCTAGCTAGAGATATCTAACTAGATTTCTGTCTCTAACTTTGGAGTTCTCATTATATGAAAGGAAAACATTATAAAGTGTGCCACACAGATACAATCACTTACTTCTTGGAGTTCTAGCTGCAGATGGATCACCTACTGAATGGAAGTATGGTATCCAGACACCATTAATGCAACAATAAACAGCATTTCCATTTCTGCCCTACCCCAAACAGTAGCTCTATATACAACTGCTTAATCACTTCCTGCTCAATATTATATATGACATCATACTAACACCTCCTTCTAGTTCCATCCAAAGATAGTGCAAATGACAGGAACACTAAATCTTGCCTGCTCACGCGGCTTCCCCACGAACATATCACTTTCATTTTAGATGACAAATGAGATGGTGCTCCAGTCTTCTGTGAATGGCATTTCTGGCATGGTCACTCCACTCCTGATCTGTCAGCTCTTAACTGAAAACCAGTCCTCGAAGTGATTTATAGCTCAGCTATAAAAAGCTTCCCCTCCAGCTAAAACATGGGCTTCTTTCAAGTTTTATGACAAACAGGCAAAGAGGAGGGTGCTCATGAGCGCTTGCTTAGAAATGCAACCTCATACACACACATACAACACACATGCACACACACACACACACACACGAAATACCTGTCCTCTTATGAAAAAAGTAAAGTGAATTTTGCAGTGTTCCAAGACCATTCTAAGCAGGTGGAAACCATTAGCCACCTGAATTTTGGAATGGCCCCTGTGCTCATTTTGAGGGCTGTGTGTAGGGTGGACTTGTGCCTGCTCACTCTTTTGAACCCAGTACTGTTGTACCCAGTCCTTCATACCTAAACTAGTTGATGGTAATAACATGGCAACCCATCTTAACTCCATGAAAGTCCAAAACCAAAACCAAAACAATAACAGAAACCCAACTAAATTCTCCATCCTACCAAAATGACTAGTCTCTTGTGTTTACCTCTATTTCTGTATTTGAATGAAATACATGCCCTACCCCCAAGTACAGTGAGGCACTTTCCTGGCTGCATTGCTCTTGATGGAGAGCTCATAGCATAGCCTGAGGGGATGGCTTGGCCTAACTATCATAATACTTACAGTAATCAGAAACCTACTCATAATGCTAAGGCCTCAGGCTTCTTAGACTTGCCAGCAGCAGGGCTGGGGCCTCTAGCTTAGTTTCTGAGTTTCAGAGCTTGCTGGCCTCCTGCAGTGCAGCCCACACTTAGATTAGTCTTCAGGAAACCATGAAGGGGCCCACGAGCCAACTCCCCCAAGTGGAGTTCTGAAAACCTTAAATGGCAGATGCAGAGGGAACGGCCACATTACATAACAGGGAAAGGGGGGGCTCTGAAAGGAAGTTAACATTCTTATAGGGTGACATAAATCACAGAGGGACACTGAACCACATTATTTTGGGGTATACGTTACTTCCTGTAAATTAGGGAGTTTGGTAATCTAAATTCACTCATTCAAACCAGGTGCTCCCTATCACTTCACAGAAAACAATACAGTCCCTACTCATTGATTTACTACCTCATTATACTTTGGGTTTGATTTCACTTGTGCATAATTGATTTTACTCTTTCTTATTGATTTCATTGAAAGAGTTCTAATCAATGGCAATCACTGTTTTTCATCATCAATGAATGCGTTCCTTGTTTTCATCATAATGAAATAGTATGCCCCCCACTCAAATTTCTTTTCTGTTAAGCAATCAAAAATGGGAAGCCAACTCTAATCTGCACCCTCTCATTTGATAGCTTTGTTTTGTATTGTGACACCTGATATCTAACCTGGGGGGAGGGAATAAGACCTAACAACAGTACTCTATTTTATTATTTTATTGTTCCATTTGGGTGGAGTTGAGGAGGTCACTATAATCCCAATAGATTCCAAAGAATGTATCAGAACACTTTATTAAATCCCAATAGATTCCAAAGAATGTATCAGCACACTTTATTAAATCCCAAAAGTTGTCAGAACATTGCCTCCTTCACTTGGCACATTTGATTGTAAAGGGTAAAGAGATTAAAGATGATTAGAAAATCACAATTATTTGAACATGCAAAACAAACAATTAAGTTTGCAGCGCCAAGCATTTTTACCCCTCCCAAGAACTCTAGAGGGAAATGAAGAGTTTACAAGAGTCTAATTAAGTGGTTAGTACTGGCTGGACTTGAGACAAGTCACTTAATTTCAAACACCTGCTCTAACACCTCCCTGAAGGAAGCAGGAGAACACATTATATCCTTATTTATTTTACAGATATGTCACCCTATGCCATCTTACAGTAAAACTACATGAATTTTTCATTTTCATGTCACTTGTTATTGTAAAATAAGTGGAATTCCATAGTGCATGGGAGTTTCAACCTGTAAAGGAATCCGTTTCCCATCTTACTTTGTTCACTATCTTTACTGGAAACGTTCTTTATCAAATACAAGCAAACATGCCCTTTTCAGGCAGCACGCAATAGTGACATCTCTCATTTTGAGCTCAGTCAAATCCAAATGTAACAGGCTAAAAATAAACCTGCCAAAGCATTATTTACAATGCAAAGGTCTCTTAGGCCTAAAGCAGAACAAACAGGGTATGACGAAGATAGTTAAAGATAGAAAGCTAAGTTGAATGGAGAGGCTCAGCGTGAAGTCTAGAAAACATTCCAAAGCAAAAGCACTTGGCAGTAAGAGACACGTGGATCATGTTTTGTTCTGGAAAGATGTTACAGATGTTACCACAGTCATGAGATCACAGTCACCAGGATGCCTCTCATCTCACTAGGTACCTGATGTGGAGAAGAGGTACTTTCTCTCAGTGGTCTTCAACAGGGTGAGCATGTATCCCAATATGTGTTTAGCTGTTCATAAATTATGCTTACCACCATTATAACTCAGAGCACAATATTCAGCAAAGAATGTATACATAGGTACACATATGAATCAGATAATCCTTAATATTATTTAGAAAATCCTTATCAAAAATTCTTAGTAGATATATGCATATAATTATGTAAGTGAATCATATATATACCTGTATAGGGTGATTGAAAAAATACTGTGGATTTTTAAATTTAAAAAACTTAGTACAGGAAAAGATATTTTGTCCTTAATCCCCTTCAACATACTCCCCTTTGATTCAAACACACTTATGCCATCCTTCTTACCCCTTTGTAAAGTATATCTGGTGGTCCTCTTTTTTGAGTGTCTTTCACAAGGTGTGATAAAGAATACAGTGAATCCTGCTGCCACATGCTGTCAAAGGGAAAGGCAGGCTCTTGAAGGTGTTTCTTCATCTACCTTATTCACTGAACCTGGTACCACGTGACTTCTAGTTGTTCCCCAAACTGAAATGACCATGAGAGGTAAGGGTTTGGAATTAATGCAGGACATGGAGGCAACCATGCCTGTAATAACTAAAGACACTGAAGAAAGAGGATATCCAGAACCGCTTCAAAAAGTGGCAAGATTGATGCGATACATGTATTAGAAAGAGGGGAGAGTATTTTGAGGGTGATTCATGGCCATGTGGCTTTCTACTGTAGCAAAACTTCCAATTTAAACATTCACTGTATATTTTTGTGGCTGATTTCCTAGATCAGAATAGACTGTCCTCCTTTTAATACCATTGTGTGACAGCAGGACTTGAGGATGCTGGGTGGGTTGGTGGGGAGCTCTGTCCTTATTTATCCTTTTCACATGGGCTTGTGTTATTAGAAGGATCTTGTACTCGTTTCTTTGCAGGAGTGTGACATGTTTGTGCATTTTGTTTTGCATAAACTTGATGATATAATAAAACATGATGTGAGATGACAAATGATGGACATACAACATATACATTCATTTAACATATAAACTATAGCAAGTTTTCCTGACAGCACACACCTCTCCTGATATGGAGAGGGTGACATGGGACACCCAGACTTGCATCCTCCTGGGGCTGCACACTATATTTTGGTAAATCTTCATTTATTTCATATTTTTCGTATGGAATCTGAAATTTGTAGCATCATCTTCCCAGCGATCAATGGCAAATTTTTTGTACCTATGAGAAGGCAAGTCTTTTCACTAAAAAATATTTTGCCCATCATAATGATAAACCCCCTAACTTTGATTAATAAATCCATGCCAAGAAACAATGTGCTGACCAGGAATTTAAAATATTCCAGACAAACTGTTTAGGTCTGTTGTTAGACAGTAGGAACTTCTCTCACACACATAGGCAAAGGCCAATGTCCAGACCTGCAAGCAGGCTCGGATCCTAGGCCACAGCATGGAGCTCACGGCTATGCCACTGGTTGCCTAAATGCAAACTGGTGTTCCTCCAGATGCCGAGCTCTAAATTTCAATAGCACATTTTGTCCTTTGACAGGCCCTGGGATGACCTCTTTGATCTATTAGCTGTAAGGTGGAGGCTGTTAAAAGACCACCTAGATCTTTACACTTGGTACCTTGTGATTTATTATCTCTACTTAATGTTTTATAAGCATTTTGGGAATGTGCTATGACGATGGAAAATCTGGGCTTGGGTCTCATCAGACCAATCACTGTTTCCTGAATTAGCTTTACTTTCCTTTAGCCCACATGAATGAATGCCTCGGCCCTCTTCTCCCTGGGTGACACTTCCAACTACTGGGCAGTTCAAAGATAGTCCATGCCATGAAGCCTTTCTTGTCTCCTATAAAATGATTTCTCCCACCTCTAAACTTTTATCATACTTTGTACCCAGTACAGCTTTTATTATCTTTTTGTGAGTTTCTTTCTCCCTCATTCAAAGATACACTCCTTGAAAGCAAAGGTCATGCTTTATATATTCTTCCAAACTCACAGTATAAGGCTTTGAAAAGCAGCTACCCAGTGGCTGTTTGTAGAAATGTATTAAATTTACCATCCAAGCTTTGAGGTCACTGATACTCTTTTCTACTAGTTTCTTTTCAGGCTTATAAAACAGCTAACACTTTGGTTAAAACTAGAAAGATCAAACTGCCAAACATATGACAAGTGTCTTCATGATGAGAATCTTTACAATCAATGATCTGTGCTGGTTTGAATTGGTGTTTAAATTCCACTCATATTTGGACAAAGACAACAGTTCACTAACTTCAAAGAAAAACTCTTTTTAAAATGTGCTTTTAAAACTCACCCACATACTATGGTAGCAAGATGGCCCTTGGAAGACCACTATTCTGATGACACAAGAAGAAGCGAATCAGAACTATTTGGTGGCCTTTGAAATACAGAATCTTCAAATGCGGGAGAAAATATTTGCCCTGTGTGTAGTTTGAGAATTTCCAGCAAAGCCAAGGATCCTTCCAATCTTCTGCTATCTTTAGTTCTCAAGTGATGCTGAGCTGCCTGTATAGCTGCTTGCTGGTGTTTTACAAACAGTAGCTTCTCGATAGAGAATACCAACATATGTGACAAACACGTACTGCAAAGCCTCATGGCCACTAGAGGTAGAACAGGCTCTCTGGGTAGAGCAATACACCCTCGTTGGGAGTCCGGAGCCCAAGTAGATCATAACTCTAAGGTTGACTCACCATAAAACTTTGGATAAACCACTTCATTATGTGTTTTTCACTATCTCTGTTGCTCAAAGGAGAGGCCAGAGATGGCTAGGAAAGCACTGGTAAAACTCCCTGAAATCTCTGCTAGAAAAAAAAGTTGTGGTTAAAAGATAATTACACACCAGTGGACTTTCCCAAGAGAATTACACAAGCAGGGAAAGAATATATAGTCAAGAAATACTGCCCAGTGTCAGTTAATACACAACATATTCTAAGTGGAAAATATAATGCCCCTCTAATTTTCCCACTGATAAGGTAAAACATTTTTTAAATGTGTCATAGTCTAAACAAAGTATGAATTTCTTTTGCAAAGGTGACATTAAGACATAGAACACGGGGTAACTCAGTAAGGATTGTGAATTTTCTATATTAGAGATCTGGACTTAGTCACACAAACCTTCACGTATAAGGTTATTATAATTCCTCAGCAAAGAACAAGTATGAAAGCAAATGTCCTCTGCTTTCATCAGAATGTTAAAGTTGAGTTCTGAAAGATGGAGAAGCCAATGGACACACAAAAAATTTGAATAAAAATCAGACTGATTATCCTCACGAGGCAGTACATGACCACCCCCTTTATGCATCGCTTTTATCCCTGAGTGAGTTATTGGTGGTCACCACCGAGTCACTGCACCCACCCTGTGCTGTCCTTGACGCAACTCTTTGATGTATTAGATATAAATTTACTTTTTCACTGAATCAGTATGTGTTACATTTTGGCTTTTTCTCCCCAAACTGTTTTGGGGTTTTGCACAAATATGCTTACTTTGGCTAAAGTTGAGATGTTCCACCTTCTGGATGGCCTTGGTCAGTTTGCTGGTCCCTTGGAGCCATGATGGAGCACGGAGGAATCTTGTTCCAAATTGATATTTGATTGTTATTTTTGGAACCCTCAAGCAAATTACAGGAAAATTGATTTTCTTTAGTGACCTCCTGTACCTACTGAACCTTGTATGTTGTTCTAACTTGGCTTTATTTCCTTCTGTGTTTAAGGTTTTTGTATATGTGCCATGGAAAATTAAGTAAGTTGATGAAAATCATATTGCCTAATTAGAGGGAGACTTATTTCTTTCTAAAGTCTCAGATAGAGGGTTGCATTTCTTGCTGAGTTAGCTTTGAATATACTCGTTTATCATGAAGACTTGAATTACTTTATTATATTAAAGAAAAGGATCCTTTTCTACAGGTTTCTGATATTTTGGAAGAATGTTCATGTATAACTTCTGCTCCCAAATTTTCTCCATGTGTAGCCGAACTATCCAACTTTACTCCATTTGTAACCCCATTAGCTAGCATTTCATACCAGGAATTCAAAAGCATGGTTGATTTTAAGGTCTATCCTGACCATAAAGGTATTTGGTCCGTCCTCACCACTGACCTGAGTACCAATTTATCCCTGAGTTGGCCTCTCCCATTTTTCTGATTCTTGTTGCAGTAATCTTTGTGGGACATCTATTGCAGGGACATCTATTGTCCTTAAGAACTGACTTTGAGCATGAACCCTGCTCTCCCTTTGGTAATTAATTCTAAGCAGATACCACATTCTTCCCTTAAACCCTCATGTGCCAATAGAAACTAAACTGTAACTTGGAACAGTATTTTACCCAAAATTCAAAAATTAAAGAAGAAAATTACAATCTTGAACCAGAACGGATAATATTTGGAAACTACTGTGCCCCAACTCTCTTCATGGACGTTTTCCATCAGTCTATGTGCCTTTCCCAGTGTAGCCTCCACCTCAGCCATGTCCTCTTCCTTCCATCACTTGTGGTCCTCCAAGGTATTAGTGATCTCAGCATCCAGACCTACCACCCCTTATACCCCAAGAGAGAATCCTGTCCCTCAGGCCCAATGCCATCCCCTTCCTTCAATGAGGCTGAACATCACCCTTTTCCTAGGTAGATGGATAATGGGACCATTCCTTTCTTGCAGAGGGAATCATTCTCCAAGCATAAAAATTACCTCAGAAAATAATAGTTGAACCCCAGTGTGTCTTGAGTTCTTCTGACAGAAGTAACTCTAGGACATGCCAAGTGCTTAGTAGAGCTGTGGTACTATTGACTGTCCTCTTTCTTCAGTCCTCATGTCTCAGCTCTGGAGTTCTGAAAAAAAATCTCCATACACAAAGCTGCCCCACAGAGCTTAGAACAAAGTGCCCTGAAAATCAGACAGAAATTCTGGAACATATACTTCTCCCTGTCAGACAACTATGTCCCTCAGACAGAACCTTGGCTCAGTCTTCACCCCAAATTTATGTTTTTAAATAGAACACTTAAGTTCTCAGTCAAAAACATCTGTGTTGGGGTTCATACTGACTTCACATCTCCCTCTAGAACAGTGGGTGAATATTTGACTTACATTTTTGTAAATAAATGGCAGACTCAAGTGGTTTTCCCAGACAAAAAGCAACAGTTTGCCTCTGAGGTAAATCTGTGTGCCTATCCTTGGGGACTGGAAATTGCTTGCAGCTTTACATGTTTTCCCTTTTTTCCCAGCTACTAAAGATCAAGTTTCCAACAATATCTTGGAGCCAGTGCCAGCTAGGGTAACCCATTGCATATCTGTGGAATTATGAGAATGTAGCCATTTTGGGAGCCTCCATTCACCATATAATCACGTACATCCATTCTCAAGTATAAGCCCAAGGAAGTATCACTTGGGAAATTGTTAGGCAAGTGAATTTGTGGGTTTCATCCCAGTCCAGTGAATGAGGGATTCTGGAGTTGGAGTCTAGCAGTGCATATCTTAGCAAGCTCTACAGGTGATCTGACCACTGACAGATTCATGCCAACCACAAGAGAAGATGCACATAATATCCTTCAGGCCCTCTTGGGAGGGGCAGAGAGGTTCTCTTCCCAGCATACCCAAGATCTCATAAACTCTGCAACAGACAATGTTTGATTCTTCTTGTCTGTGCCAAAAGGTGTCAAAAAGTCCAGCTACTATTCAAATGCACTAAAATTATAGGAATAAAAGGTATGAATTGAAATGAACCCCAACTCAAGGGGAGCCAGATTGAGAAGTATGAGGGAAAAGATGAGCCAGAGGTGAAGGGAAGTGAAATGAGGGGGAGAATATGATCACCGCTTCTGTTCTGGAAGAGCAGCAGAAAAAATGAGACAGTGTCACTCTCCATTGCCCAAAGTGGATGTCTATCAGACCAATTCCCTAGGTATCTGTTCTATTCTCCCTATCTACTCATGGTGTAGATGTAAGAGGCAGTTAGAGGACGTAGAAACCTCAAGTCACACAAGTGGGCCATAAGGGAGAGACTCCTGGCCCAATCTGTTTCCCTAGGAACCTTGAAGACTGCCATCCAGATTCACCAAGACATCCCAGAAGCCCTGGGACTGGGTGGGGCTCTCTGTGATCTGCCTGAGGGGACTCACGCAGGCCCTGGAAACGGTTAAGACAAAGCTAGAAGATATCTCAAAATTCAATCCAGTTCAATTAATGAAGCAGCGATCACCCCACCCTTTGCAAGACAGGGTGCCGGATTTCATAGTTCAAAAAAAGATGAACCAAATCTGTGTGTCCTCTGGCCCTTGATACATCGGGCAGAAATGCACACTGACAACTACCACACACAAGATGTTGCAACAAGTCCAAAACAGCTATAGAGAAAGTCCTATGAAAAAGCACAAAGGAAAGCACTTTCTTACCTAGAAAAATCCAAGAAGTCTCTGGGGAGACATAATTCTGTAAGAGATCTCTGTGCTGCTTGCTAACCTATACTTCCACAAGACTCAGGAACCACCGTAAGAGCTCCTGTTCAGGCTTGACATAAAATAGGAAGCAAGAGAGAGGGACTTTTCAGCTCCAGTGTCTTTCCCTGGATCTAGAAATCTTTTTCAGTCTCCTGATTGGAAATTGGAAGGATCAGCTTCCAACCTGGTGACACCACATTGTTCTCTGGCCTCTGCTGGGAGAGAAAAGAAATTATTCTGCCATAAAACATAAAACTCATCTGCTATAATGGTGATCATGTGAAGTAATCACCTTGTAACCATTAAAACTTTCCTCAAAAACCTTTTTATTCTGAAACTGTCCAAAAGAGTAAAATCTTGTCCCCATGCTTGAAGGTCACAAACAAAATAAACTAACACAAAAGTCAGAAAACTGTAGCCTACCTCCAGATTTTGTAAATCAAGTTTTATTATCACACGTCATCAGCCATTCATTCAAAACTGGCAAAGTTAATGGTTTCCAAGGAGATGGTATGTCCCACAACATCTTAAATATTCACAATAATCTTACCAATCTCTCAATTATACAAAGGCCTTCCATAAGAGAAAGGAAAAAAAAGCCATCAAATACTTACCTACCAAACTTCAGTCTGTACCTCAAAATGTTGCTTATATTAAGGTTGGGGAATTTTATAACTTTAAACAAATAAAAATCCAGACAGAGAGACAGTAGATCGACAGCAGCAATCAAAGTCCTGGAGGAAAACAGAATTTTCTGGAAATGGCTCAAACGAAGACTTTGCTAAACAGGCTACTTCCAGAAAAATGGACAAACTTAAAGGAATGAACAAGAGATCTTTGGGCAGTCAAAGGTCAGCCACAGACATATTCCTGCCCTGGAATCTGAAGAGACAGGCAAGAGTGTCACGAGACAAGGAAGAAGGTCACGGTACAGGAGCTCTATTCACGGAAGACTAGAATCATCACAAACTCTTCCTGTGTCCTCCTGCGTCTTCTTGGTTCCTCCACTCCTAGCTGAGCATACTATAAACCAAAGAGCTCAGGGACTAACAACACGGCTACTACAAGGTGATCTGCCATTGAGAACCAAGAAGGGGACAGACAAAACAGGGCCCATGGGGAAAGTGACTAGCCAGGACACAGACTTCAGGAATCAATATGACAAGAGTGTAAGTGTATATAAGTTAAGATTTCTATTGCAAGAGCAGAAACCAAACTCAAACTGGGTTACTTAATGAGAAAAGATATTAACACAGTTACAGAAGTCCAGAGCTCAAGGGGTCTGACTTGGACCTCTTGAATGCCATCAAAGAAAGCTGGGTATCCGCATCTGTCTGTTCTGCCCAAGTCAACAAAATAAATGATTTGAGGCTGATTTCCCAGTTAGAAAAACAAAACATGTTTCCTTGAGCTCAGCATGGTAAAATGTGAGTAGAGACAAAAAGCAGGAGGGTTCCCCTTCCATTTCTACCAATTTAGAATCTGTGCTTAGGTCCCCCTTTTGCTTTAGTTCACAGATACACACAAATGCACACACAGACACACACACCTCTGTCTCTGTCTCTGTCTCTGTCTCTGTCTCCCGAATTCTCTTTACACTTCTACCCTGTCTTGCTTGGCCTGAGAATTCCAGAACAAATCATTAGCCAGAGGTATAAGTTAGACTAGTCATCAGAAGGATGTAGAGAGTAGACTACTCATCTGAATGGTGGAATGGGCAGAATGGATGGGGATGTGGATGTTGGAGTGTCAACTAAAACATCCAAAATTCAAGGTATTATAGAAATATACCTCAGTACCATCATTCTGTCTTCATCATGTGACCTGCAAGTATTTACCATCCAGATCTTCACCCAATACCTGAGGTTCCTCTGGCAGTGTGGTAGTTTCTGCTATGCTATGATACGTCCTGCTCTCTCCAGACCCAGAACATAGTTCCTTACTTATGTAGTTCATGTAATCCCAGGAAAAGCCAAAAAACCACTTGTGAAAAAAAAAAAAAAAAACCAAGTCTAAGTCAAAATTCTAAATACGCTTCTCTAAAATCTTTGGTAAATCAACCACCCTTTGTGATTTAACTTCCTTCTACATAGTTAAGGTATAAAATGCTTGCAACCCCAGCAAAAGAGAAACTATATAATGTGGACTTGGAGGGTTTAACAGCTGAAATTAATTTGAAGGTCTTTTAAAAGGTGCTGTGTGTTTTCCACACTTTTCCCTGCCCCTGGTGGGTGTTGAGTCCCATTGGTAAAAGCTCTATTTGGTATTTGATTGATGGGACTTCATAGACACTGTGAGGCAGACATAGAGCTTGCTTTCACATAGGTTTTCCACTTCATCAAGGGCACTCTTTTGCCATCAACTTCATCCTCATTTTCATGCTCTCTAGAAATGCCCTGAGATTTTAATCTAGTTTATACATGAAAGTGTCAAGGAAATAACTTCTTATTGCCCTTGGATGTTGAAATCTGGAACAGAGGAACTCTGAAGATAGACTATTACTCTGATATTTAGCAGATTCTCTTCTATTATACTTGGTTTCTTGAGATCAGTGACTATCAGTAAAGCAGTCTCTTGTTATATGACCCAAGTCCCATTAAACATATAACACACTGGTTAAAATTTTTCTAAAATTTTTAATAAAAATGGGAAGCTCAGTATTTTGCCTACATATTTCAGGTACTTGGCTGAGATGACAAAATTGTTGACTGTGGATTGTGCGCTGGGATAAATTCCCAACCGACTTCAGGATTTTCAAAACAAAATACTCAATACATGGGCAGACACAGTGGTAAGGTCAGGTGCTGGAATATCCATTTCTTTCAACATCCGGAGTGAAAGAATGTTCTTAGGCCACTGGAAATTAAAGTCTTGGCCCATAGAAATAAGCCAGAACCTCTGCTCCTTCTTTTAAATTCAAATTCTTCATGAATATGTTTATAGTTTCCAAGTTATTATTCTTACTAAAAATTAATCTAAAACATTGACAAACCACACCACTTTTATGAGTGGTTTTTCTATACACACTACAGTAAATTCCTATGAAAATTATTATTATATTAATCAGCACTGACTCATTTAAAACTATAGTTTAGGATTTCTTATTTAAAAAAAACAACAAATCAATTTCATTTGCATCATTTCCCGATTTTCTTTTTTACTTAAAATTCACATCACAATTCAGAATAGGAAATGCCACTGGCAAGTTATTTTTCAAACCAAGGATTTTTTGGATCCAAAAAGAGAGAGAGAACAAATGAGCATGATAATGCCAATAATTATGTGTTACATGATTTTTATAACCAAGCAGTTTATTACAGCTACTTTTGTGGGTGGTACAAAATATTTGAACAGGTTTCCAGACCAGTTGGCGATTTATTAAATATTGGTGACTATTATTACAGGTTGATTTTTATGATCCATGGTAGATTTATTTCCACAGACATCAGGGCATGTGTCAGATTAGTGTTCGGCTTTGAAAACGCTACTTAAAACCTGATTCACCTTTGAACCGTTTGTGAGGGTGTTGTAGGGCTTCAAGTGGGGAAGCTACTGAGAAAGCAAATTGGCTTCTAGGGATGTGAATGGTCCTTGTAAAGGAAAATGCTCAGAAGAACATATTTATGTTAACTTTGGAGTAGTATTTCAGCTAACTGACCCTAAAAACACTTTCATCAAATAACAGCCAATTTACTGACCATATAAAAAGAGCCTAGAATCCCAAAATGTATGAGGCCAGTCACTTTCTTCTGTTCATTTAGTAATGCATAAGAAAAATTGATGAAGAGGTGAACTATGGGAAAAATGAGATTAAATGCACCTCTATTTACATTATTGTTGTTATGAAAATGGGTGAATAAAACTTCCTTTAGCAACTCATGCAACTATCACCAAGTCTAGAATTTAGGAAAACATCGCTAAGAATGTAGTTAAGCAGTTACATAACTTGGTTGATTGCTTTCAACCAACAATTCTTCAAGAAAAAAATGAACATCACAATCTCTTGGTCAGAGACATTTGGGGGAAAACAGCCTGACCTCAAGGAAACTAAATCCATTTGCATTGTTTTGAATTATATGTTTGTCTTTGATTTAAAGTGAAATGTTTTTTTTCTGAGAGTCTGTAGGTTCTGTGGGATCAGGGACCATAAATGTCATCTTCCTGCCCAACAACATCAACACAAAATAGCTATGTAATAAATATTTGTTGGAGACATAGCAGAACAACTAAACATCAGGCTTGAAGTGCCCAAAGGTTCTCGCTCCCTTCCTCCTAATAATTAGAAATTATCAAGGTTTACCAAGGCAGCCCTGCAGTGGAACCTAAGACAGTCTGTTACAATCCTATACAATATAACACACTGGCTTGTGTTTACAACACTGAGATTCTGGATCCTCAGTTTCTGCATACTTGTCTAAAACAAACAAACAAAAAAGCAAATCTAACATTTAAGCAATTACAGCACATTCTGGTTTATATAGCCAACACTTAATTGACAGCTTAATAAAATCTCTTTTCTATACAACCCTCTTTTGCTTTTACCAAATGTATAAGTACTTATTGAGATAAAGTGATCTCTAAGCATTAAAACTCTTAATGGTACTCTTCATTAGCATATATGAATTTTTTTATTTGTTTTAAATAATTTTATTTAAAGAGGAAAAAACAAAACAAAATAAAACAGAATAAAGGGTAGCAACCATACAGTATTCCAAGGAAAAAAGGAAAAGTACAACAACAATAAAACCTAAGAAATTATTACTTGACTAATTACATAGTGACTTCTTGGAAATAGTTGTTCAAATTACAAAGTTAAAACATGTAAAGTAGACATTCAAACAGTGAGACTGTTAACAGTTCTGCTCCACGATCTGACAAAAACAACAATATGGTCATCCATCTTACCCACTCAAATATACATGCAATTATATCAATAGGGTAAAATTGAACACAACAAAACAGAGCAAAGCGGATCAC
>PVJX010004990.1:0-89160 GCA_004027295.1 Dolichotis patagonum
GTATAGCAAATTTATTTACAGCAACCCAGACCAAACAAGAACCACTGACCAAATTCCCTCCCTTCTCAGCGTATCTTAACTGTAGTAAATTATATAACATAAAATTTTCCATCTTAGCCATTTTTAAGCATATAATTCAGTGATATTAAGAACATTCACAGTGTTGTACAGTTATCACTACATCCATCTCCAAGACTTTATCCTCTTCCTGAACAGAAACTCTACCTAGTTAAAAACTAAATCTCCATCCCCCTTTCCCAGTTCTTGGCAACCACCATGCTACTTTCTGTCTATGAATTTGACTATTTTAGATACCTCACATAAGTGGAATCATACAGCATCTGCCCCTTGGGGTCTGGTTTTCTTCACACAGCAAAGTGCCCTCAGAGTTACCCATGCTCTCACATGTACCAGTAGTTGACTCTTTTATGACTGAATAGCATTCCATTTTATGGACAGACTACCCTGTGCTTATCCAGTCACCTCCCAGTGGACAGCGAGGCTGCTGCCATCTTTCCACTATTGTAAATAGTGCTGCTGTGAACATGGATGTCTTGTACAAATAATTCTCATCCTTGAAATATTTTAATTCTCTTTCATGAACTCCATCTCTTCCTTTCTTGTGGCTGGCTCTCTCTTACCTCCCTATACTCGCTCTTTACACTCTAAGTATTGTCCTTTTTAGAAGAGTTCTTGGCAGTGAACACTGAGTAGTTCTTATGTACATATTTAAGTAGGACTTGAAGGCAGAATCCTATATCTACAAGGAGAGAAACTGTGGCAAACTTTGTAGACATTGTCTGCATAGTAAGCACAATGTTTTCACATAGCAAGTCAATTATCAATAAAAAATCGAAGTCTTTTAAAAGGGGTTACTCTTCACGTCTTCTGTAAGACTAAGAAAGCAATCCATTATCCATTTGCATAGTACCCTCTTGTGAGGTGGATTGAGGTGTCTTACAGCGTTCAGTGGAAACACAGGTTTGCTGCCCCCACTCATCACTGATGAATCTCCAAAGTTAAAGGTAATCACATAGTTTGGCACCAAATGAATTGGGACATATACTTTTGAAATCAAAAGAGGAGATATAAACTGCTGCCCCAAAGACACCTGCCCAAACTGAGGACTGTCTGGATAAAGTGATGCTTGGTCACCTGCCAAGACTAATTTCCAGTCTCTCACTCCAAACTCACACCCTCCCTTACCTACTTAGTTTATCCCACCCTAGTTAATCCCCCTTGGGAATTCAGGTAGGATTATATTCTTGTGTTTTCCATTATGATAACAAAAATAATTCAGACTTGGTACTTTACAAACAAAGGTGGTTTGTTTAGCTTAAAACTTTGGAGGCTGAAGATCCAACAATAGGTAGCCCCATCTTTTCATCAGATGACGCCCTTATGACAGATGGCAGATGGCAAATGGCAGATAGCATCTCAGTGGCAGGAGTACTTTCGGAAGAGATGAGATGGTAAGACAGGAAGCCAAAGGATTCTGCGGTGAAGCTTGCTCATTTCATAGCAACCCCATCTCATAGGACCTAACTGGGGTCCCCTGAGAACTACTTTAATCCCTTTGGAGGATACAGCCGCTAAAGACCTCAACGTCTTTCACCAGGCCTCATCTTTTAAAGTCCCCACCCATTTCAATGTCATCTCACTGGGGACCAAGCTTCTAACACGCTCAAACTATATCAAAACAAAGATACACTGACTCGAAGCTTGGATTATATGATTTTAAATTCTAGACTACCAAGTGACGTGAGAGATCCATTATGCTGTAGCTAAGGGTATGTAACATGAAAGATTCTACCTACTCATTCTTTCCGGTCCTTACTTTCACCAAATGACAACTTCATTAACTGAACCAATATAGTTCTAGAAAATAGAAATATATTCTTAATTATTTTACTAATGGAGAACAAAAGCCATTTTATTAACTTATTACATGCTCTGCTACTTGTAGTATTTCTATTTTTGGAGAAGCCAGTTTTTTCTGGCCCAAAGGACAATCTCACACAAAGAGCAAAAGTATTCACTGCTAGGAATAGCAAGCACTTACCTCTGAAGAGGGAAAATTCTAGCTTCTATTTATTTATACTGCTTTTTTTCCCCTCAACGATTGCAGTTCTCTGTAATTTAAATGTCTGCAAAAATAGCAGTTATGTAAACATTAATGCATAAAGACTATCATTTCAATGTAGCCTTTAAAATCCTGGAAGCTGAACATTAGGGAATCATGAGATTTTGCCTCTAAGCAAGGGGAGGGAAATTCACAATCTTTTTATCCTTAAAACACACCCTTCCAAGCTTTTCAAGTTCAAATTGTTAAGGGGTCCTAAATTACCATTAGTACTGCATTTTAGTAAATGTTCATTTTCTATCTGCTGCAAACCAAATATGCTTTTCCTAACCCAGACTCTTGGGGTGTGTGTGGGTGTGTGTGTGTGTGTGTGTGGTATGAATTCTAGGGTTAAGCATGGAGTCTTTTCCTTTCATACTCCTTTTCTGACCATACTACTGTAAATACATGCATCTCACCCAAACTGGCTTTGGAATCATAGTTTATCCCAGTAGTTTTCATAAATTCACATGTAAGTCCCTTCACCATGGGAGAAAACTCTACATTCTGAGTAGGAATTCTTTCCCAGGAAATCTCATGAAGTTGTAAAACTTCGGTAATTCTGGGAGGTATCGTTTCAACAGAAAAAAAAAAATGGAATTAGAAGAGTGAGTGGCAGGAAGCTCTTCGCCTGTGGGTATCAGGAGCCTCGGGCTGGGGCAGGGCCTCTCATGTCCCTGCACAAATCTGCAGGCGGTAGTACCCCAAGAGCCAGCCTGACAGTGGAACAGCTTCCCTCCCTGAAATCTTTGGGCTTATCTAGAATTGCAGATTCCGAGGATGAAGTCTTCTGAGACTTTCAGAAGCTTTCTTCTCCCACCTCTCAAGAGGCATTTAAGGAAATTTTTACCTTTTGGATGATGGGCTTTTGAACCTGCATGGCTTAGGCTACTGTCCTTTGTAGCAATAGTATTTTTGTTTTGTTTTGTTTTGTTTTTGTTGTGTTTGTTGTTCTTTTTTTTTCTTTTTTTCTTCTTTCCCCTTTGGAATTCTGTATTGTTGTTACCCTCTTCCTGTTTTGTTTTTTTTTCTTTCTTCTTCTCTTTAAATAAAAAAATTTTTTTTAAAAAAGAATTAGAGTATTTGCTCCCTCTGCATCCATTGAGCTCCCAAGCATATACAAGACACTGTGTTATAGTCTTTACTCCAAACCGTGTACAGTTTAATGGAGGAGGAAGGAGTATCACTAATAGCCACAGAATCTACCAGTAAAGGGGTCAGTGGGATAACATGCAGGCCACAGGCAGGGAAGGCTGGGTTTGCTCAGTTGCAAAAGCTTCACAGAGGGATTACTCTTTGAGTGGGATCTTAAAATGAGCAAAATAGCTGACGTATAAGGTAGCGGGGGAACGTGCAAGGGCTTTCCATACTGATTCACACATATCTAGACACCAGTGTGATGCTTGAACTACTCGGAGAAGAATAAATACTCTCCATACTGAAACCAAGGATGCAGTGAGTACAGGAAACAATCACAGTTTCCCAGAAAGATGCAGTGAAGTCAGACTGTAAAATTAGTATTTTGCAAGTAAGCAGATGAACATACGCATCTTTTAAAAAAAGGTTTTTCCCTCTCTACAGTATTTAGAAATGAATGTTTAATGATACATTAAAAAAGATGGACCTTTTTTTTGGATGTCACAGCCCAAATGTTGGTGTCCGTCTCACATTCACACCTAACCCCAACGTAATGATGTTTGGAGATGGAGACCCCAGAAATAATTGAAATTAGATGAGCTGATGAGTGTGGGACTCTCATAAGGAAGTAAGAGACATCAGAGGACTTCCTGTTTTCTTCTTCTCTCTGATATGGAGGAACACACCAAGAAGGCAATCTGCTAGAAGCCAGGAAGAGAACCCTCCCTCATCAGGAACCAAATTGCCCAGCACTTTGGTTTTAGACTTCCTAGTCTCCAGAACTGTAAGAAAATAATTTCTGTTGTTTAAATTACAGTATTTTGTTATAGTAATCTGAGTAGACTAAGACTGTTGGGCTGTTTTGTCAATAATATTTTGCAATTGATAGCAGTGAATTTTACACTGAGAATATGGGGAAAACATTGCTAAATAGCTAAAATATTTTAACAATTAGAACAGTTGTTTTCTGAAGATGACAGAATAAAAGATCTCATTGTTTAATAGCTTAGAAAACCATTTATAAGCAGAATGAAGTTGCTAAAAGGAGGGTACCAATGTTCATTTAATTACAGAGTACCAATGTTTGTTTAATTATGAAGTACATGCTTGAGAAATATGGATAAATAAACTAAAATATATAGAAGGAAACTGGTACTCATGTTCCTTAGACTACATGTAATTTTCCACTAGACAAAAGAGGGGAAGTGATGAAACTTCAGTAAGTTTTGGATTGAGCCATCTAAAATTGCTATTTTTATAAGCTGATCTCCTAAAAGCAATTTCATACAGTTTAACCCAATACTAAATGGTGACATTGCTGTAATAAGACTATCAACATATGAGTTTTATATGATTCATTACATCTTAAGATATTCAAATATTAAGCTAACATAAATTAGCCCATGGAGTAACTTGTTATAATTTAATTGTTTTTTTAACACTGTGATCAGCCAGATCACCATAACAAAACTGATCATTGTGAAATTAACAGAATTTGATCTTTGGCTATATTTCAAGGAATAATTCCTCATAGGAGAAAAGTAAATACCATTTGAGACAGTGTTTAATTTTCCAAGTGTATTACTTTGCAATTGGTTTCTTATTAAGAGGAAAGTAAACCAAATTTCTATTAAAAGTAAACAATTGTATTTTTATGTTGATGGAAAAATATTTGTTATTTTAAATAACCACAGGAACATTAAGTTACATCCTTTGTGGAAGATGGGTCACAAGCCAGAGTTTTAAACTCTATTTACTGTCTGTATTAACACAGGATATTTTGGGAATGTATTTTAATTTTTCCCACAAAAATATTATTTCTTTCTCTAATGAAAATTTATAAAAAGCATGCTTTTCTTAGACTATTAGAGGCATACAGCTCTGAGCCAATCACATCTAATTCTGTCTGTAAGAAAATATTTTAAATACATATTCATACCAGCAAGAACACACACACACACACACACACACACACACACACACACATCCCAGAAGCAGCAGCAGCAGCAGCAGCAAGAAATAACATGTTGTAATGGCTATTTTTTGTACAGTAAAGAAAGAAATCTGTTCCACTAATAATAAAAATTTAACTGTAGAGCTTTCAGAATTTATATTATTTCAATTTTATTATTTTAACTATTATCTCATTTTAAAATTGGTAATGCATGTGGTAAAAATGTAAAAGGCACAAGTGATAAATCCTAGAAATAGGGTTTCCCTTTAAGACTTCTTAATTCCTCCAGTTCCTTTCCTCACAGTAAACTACTGTTAACAGATTTTAAAAAATCATCCCAGACATATTCTCTAACAGTGCAACAGCTATTTTAGCACTGCACAGCAGAAATACAATGCAACTTTGTTTGCAAGCATGGATTTTCTAGTACCTACAATTTTAAAGTAAAAAGAAACAGGTAAAATTAAATGCAGTGTTTTATTTTACCCAAGATAGGCAGATTAATATTTCAATGTGTACACGGTATAGTAATATAAGCAAGTATCTTCCATCCTTTATTCACTTAAAACTTTGTAGTTGAGTGGTTTACACGCTCAGTACATCCCAGTCCGGACTCATCAGGTGCCACAGTGGAAGGAGTGCATCCCCACAGGGAATCCACTCTTGTCTTACATTGTATAAACCGTCAGAGTCTTTTAAAAATAAACAAATGAGGAGAATCTTTAAAAAAAATAATACCTGCGACATACATATTATTCTTCAGCTGCTTACCATCTTAATCATGGTTGAAGTTTTAGGTATACAAGAATACATTTTTTTGGAAAGAACAACTTGTAAGTATACACATATAAATGTATGTATGTTTAAGTGTACAAGATAGATAACCAGAGTACTAAGTTCTTGATAGTTCATCAAACAGAATAGTTTGTGCTGTCATTGTCTGTCTGTCTATTTTTTATGCTTTGATTTTATAACTTGAACAATTACTTCTAAGACAACAATATGTAATATATCAATTAGTGATGATTTCTTAACATTTTTTAAAATTCTGTATCATTTCTACTCTTTTTTTCTGTTTTGATTTAGAAAAAAAGAAGAAGAAGAATGTACTTTTTAAAACATAGGAAGCCCAAAGAGAAACCCGGCACCATCGATAGTTCTCCTTTAGTAGGAATAAAGGGCAGATCTGAACCCCCAAGAATATGTACATAAGGTAAATAAATTTTTATAGATTTTCATTACATTTCAGATATTAAATATATGTATAGTATTTATCTCAATTAGAGCTTAATAAAGAGAAAAAGAATATATATACACACAAGATAAAATAAGGTAATTATAAAGCTAGTTCTATTTGTTCCTTGAAAAGAATGCTTTGTGCTAATATTACTGGGGTATCATGCCCATATCCTATACTCTGAATAACTACTAGGAAGACAACAAAACGGAGTGTGCCAACTATTGTAACTGTCTTACTAACCAACCGGCTTTGAAACTAGGTCTCACTGTTTGGGTTTTTTTTTTTTTTTTTTTCTCTTTAAAATTAAAAAAAAAAAAATTTAAAAGAGAGAAGGTAAAATAATTAAATCAACATCCTTACCCAAACTCATAGATTTGAAAATATTACCTAAGGTGTCATATATAATTCTATTAAAACATTTTACTATGTTTTTCAGATTTTGTTATTAAATAATGTAACTTTTCTAACAATAAATGTATATTTTTTGTTTGAAATGTGAAGTCTTCCCCTCTCTCTCTCCCGCTCTCTTTCTCTCATCTCGCTGCTGTCCACATGCAGAAGCCAAGGGGGGGATCCTGTCAACAACTGTTTTATGTTTTGGGTTATTGTTTTATTTGAGTTGGGCCAGGAGCCTTGCATTACTTTTGATTGAACAAGTAACAGGCTTTGCCTCTGAAAACCAGGGAAAGCACGCTTATTCTTTGCCCGCAGCCAACTTAGGCCTTTGTACAGCTGTGTTTGGATATGTAGATACGGTATAGAAATTTGGAAAATTACCATGTGAAATTATTGTTTATCTTTTCTTCTCAGGGGAACAAAGTTTTGAGTAAGCTTTTCACTGACGAATAAAAATCTCAGTGTCTTGTTAACTATGAAATACGCGTTATGAAGTGATTCGGTGCCTTGGAAATCACACGGGCAGGGGTTCAGGAATGTTCCCCCCGGGCCTGCTCTAGCTGGGAGGACTGGCAGGCTGCAGTCGCCCAGCCCAGGGGAGGCATGAGGACCAGCTCCTGCCTGTGCCATGGATTAGGAGGTGGGACCAGGGATCTGTACACCGACAGAGAGCCTGCAGCTCTTGTCTCCATACATCAGAGTGATGCTTTTAAAACCTCCCTTCCAAAACAACGAGCTTTAATCTTAATTTCAGGAACATGTGTTATTCACAAAAGTAGAACTCAAAGATATTTTGCCAGTGTCTCCTTTACAGTTCATGGTGATGGTTGGCAAACTATTCCTCCCTGGGATCAGCTGTTTCAACTTGGCCATTTTGATACGAAGCAGCTTTTGTATGTTTAAATGGTTAGAAATTGCATGACACTTATCTGAAGTTCAAATGCCAGTGGCCACAGATAAAGTTGTGTTGGAACACAGTCACCTGTATTTGTTGGCACATTTACTGTGGCTATTCTTGGGCTGCAAGTTGACTCTGTTCAATAGAGACCACGGGGCCTGTGGAGGCTGAGTAATGCATTGTCTGAACTACAAAAGCAGTCTGCTGTCCTCTCATGAATAACATTTGAAAGTAAATGCTAACTCTCAGAAACAAAGGGTAACCTGTATTAAAGCACTTGCAATGGGTGAAATCCTGTACACAGTGATGCTTTTACAGTCACACGTCCACTTACTGGTGTCAGCCCTGACTGTGCAGCTGAGGATACTCAGCCTGGCCCGTGTCATGTTAAGGACACTCCCCAAGCTGCAGAAAAGTGGAGGAACCAGGATCTGACTCCAGGTCTCGCTAATACAAACCCTGTGTCTTTTTTTCCAGAGCAGTGACTTTCCTCTAGGCTTTGCTCAAATGCATAGATGCTCTTTGGCACTGCAAATGAGGCCAGTGAAGAAGAACTACATACCTGTGGAGTTCTGGATGCCTTCAGGACCATACAGAAGATCTTAAAAATGATGTACGTCTACCCATCTACAAACTACATAACAATGCAGCAGTCAGAAGTTAAAGGAAATTGCATCTTTAAAGTAGCAAGCAGTTCACTACAATATTGCAGAGGCTAAACGATCTACAGCCCAGCCAATGGGCTGCTGTCCATTCCTGATGAAATTCACAGTGGTACAGAGCAAAACAAAACAGGAGAAAGGCGATTTACTGAGTGCTTCAGGGAACTCAGCCTAAGGTTAGTCCTTGACTGTTAGATTATATCTTCTCAGGTATTTACTATAAAATACAGTCTGAGTTATGAATAATCATGTTATAGCCTTTTTTTTTTTTATCGGTACCAGGGATCGAACTCACAACTGCCTGCTTGCAAGGCAGGCGCTTATGCCGCTGAGCTAAATCCCCAGCCCGTTATAGCCTTTTTAAATAATCATAGACTTTTTAAATGTACTTATTTTACAGAATTAAAAGAAGACAACTTTATTTTTCTCCTTTTAAATTTAATTTAACTTTTAAATTAAAATTTAATCTGTAGAATCCTAAAATCTATAGTCTATATGTCGTTTGTGTAGTGTGACTCTGAAAAATTATTTATGAGAAAATGATGTGTAATGTAAGAAATGATTTAAAACAAAAAATGTACACTGCACCATTATTTGCAAAAAGCAAAATTTCAAAATAAAATCATACAATCTTTAAATCACAGTATAGTCGCATGAGAATAACAAGACCATTAAAATCTCTTGCATAATATATCTAATGGCATGGGGAATGTTCCCAATACCATGCTAAGGGGGGAGAAAGAAACAAGACTATATAAAATATTATAATTACAATGCTTTTAATATTTTAGCATAATGTATAAAATGTGTCAAGCATGTTGACTTTTATGATTTATTTTTTGAGATGAAAAATATTGTCTTCTACTGTCTTCTTTCCCAATTAGTGTGTCCTTTTCCATAAAAACCCAGAAGCATGTAAGAAATTTGGTTTTGGTGCTTTTGTCTTCTGTTTTCTCTTTCCTTCTTCCTACCCTTTTGTCTTCCACTTCTGTGTCCTGGAAGAGCTCTAAATGTCAATGCTATTTTCTGCAGTGTTCTGCCACTAGCGGTGTGTAATGAAGCTTTGATCTTGCCTGATGCTTACTTTCTTTTCTGACCCTTCTTTTTCCAACCATCGATTGATGTCACTGTCATCTCTTCACAACTTTCTGCTGCTGTTCCAGAGAGACTATTTATTTTTGCATTCTAATTGCCAAATGGCTGTACTTTGGTAAATGATGTTCAGAAGGCTTCCTCTGAATGTCATTCCACAGGATAGAGTAATTTTTAGTAGGTAGCGTTTCACCGCATTGACACTTGACTGAAGAGCAACGTTAGCGGACTCAGCGTTTTCTGACAGCGGGATGTGGTCTTTCCCCTTGCACCTCTGGTTGCCCACATGAAGATGTTTTGACCTTTCTCTAAGCTATATTTGGGGTATGGGTTGACTTCTGATTTCCTTCCCAGTGTCCTTTAGTGTGAACCAAAGTGGGATTTCCCCCCACTTTTTTGGGGTTTCTGCCACCACCAACCAATCAGCATATTAGGCTACCTAGGCTGCAAGGCCATCAGGCTTCTTAGTGTCCTTCTGAGATTTCACTTATCCCCACTTTCATGGATTGAGTGTGTCCCCAGCAATTCGTGTGGATTCCTAACCTTCAAGACTTAGAAATGTGGCCATATTTGAGAATAGAGTGTCACTGCTTTAAGGAGTAAAGTTGAAATCATAGTGGAGTAGGATGGCCTTAATCCAGTAAGAACAGAGCCCTTACAAAAGTAAAAAAATTGGACAGACACCTGCACAGAGAAGATACCATGTAAATATCAAGACAGAAATGAGTATGATGAATCCACCAGCCAAGGAATGCCAAAACTGAATGTAAAACCACCAAAAGCAGATAGGGAACATCTAGTGTAGATCCCACCTATCTCCTGACTTCAGGAAATACTCACCTTGCCAATATATTCATCTGAGACTTCTATGCTCCTGGACTGAACCAATGTAAGATGTGACATCAAAGTATATGGTGAATATTTAATTAAAAAGACATAGTAAAAGAGTTCAATCACTGCCATTATTTGCCTTCAAAACACTCCTTTTCACTTTGAACGCACTTATCTCATTATCCTGGCTACTTTCTGAAGCAGTCCTTGAAGCCTTCTTGCATGAATGTTTTTATGAGTTATGATTAAAAAAATATACTGTGAATGCTGCTGCCAAGTGCCCCCAAAAGAAAGGCAGTCTCTTAAAGACATGACACCGTCTCCTCATCCACCTAATTCAACTCACGCTGGCACCATGTGACTTCTGGTTCTGCTCCAAAGTCAAAATGACCACGAAGGACAAATATTTTGAATCAGCTTACCACATAGAGGCAGCCACCAAGAAACTTCTGAAAGAGGACATTCAGAGTTGTTTCAGAACGTGGCATGAATGATAGGCTAAGTGTGTCCAAATCGAGGGGCAGTATTTCAAGGAGGAAAAGGGGCAATGCGTCTTTCACTGTAACAATTTTTTTCAATTTAAACATTCATTCGTTGTTTCAATCACACCTCATACTTCTGTGCCTCATATTTCTGTGATTTTTTTTTAGGGTCTTTTTTTTTTTTACTATTTTCTTTTTTGGTACTGGGAACCGAACTCAGGGTCTCGCGTTTGCCAGGCAGGTGCTGCACTGCTGAGCTACATCCCCGGCCCATATTTCTGTGATTTAAACTACCCGGTTTGAAGTACTTTGTTGCAGCAATCCTGGAAAAACCAACAAAAACACTTTGCCTTGTGATGTGATCAGTCTTTGGTCATCTGAGGACTCACTTATCTGTGGCTCCATGCAATTCAACAAATGCTCAAATGACATTTGAATGACCTTGTGGCCCCTCACACACATCGTGCTGATTCTCTACTCAGGCAGTGTCCCATGCTAAGCCTCTCTCCTCCCATTCTAACCCATTCTAGTCCCCCAAACCCAGCTTACCCTGACTATGCCAATCCTTCCCTGCTGTGGAGAGTCGGCCCTGAAGTCCAGAGTCACGTCTTCCAAAAAGCACAGCTGGGCTGGATTCCCTTTCTAGAATGGTCAACAATTCTCGTTTTGCTGGGCACAAGAGAATTCTGAAGTACAGGAAATGTCTCTCAGATGCTTGCAGTGCATGTATGTCACTGCTGAAACCAGGGCCATTTTAGGCAAACTAAGACAAATTGCTCACTTCATCTTTCTCAGTAGTCCTGTAATTTCCTGTCCGTATCTTTCCAGAATGTCTCTCCATATGCATGCAATCCGATTTTGTGATTTACAGTGGGATGGTGATCTGCCGAGACCCACATTAGCGCGCATGGTCTTTCTCCACCAGCAGTGCTTTTTCAGACCTGTACCCCGGACTTCCTGCATGACAGCTATTTAGTGAGCGATGTAAATGAAAGAGTGACAAGAATATTGCCGCATCTCTCCAGCGCCACCCTTGTATGAGCGCATGCCTCTGTCGTTTTTCTAACCATTGCGGGGCTGCTGTCCTGCATGTGCCAGTCTCCAGTTATTAGTATTTCATCCTCCCCTGCAAAGCAGCCGTAGCCTCCAGACAAGTTTACTTTCGAAGCACCCTTATGCAGCACCTAGTTATTACAAATGCACCAAAAGCAAACCTGACAGAGTAGTAAGGTAGTTTTCCAGGACTCAAAATTTGAAATTCATCAAGTCCTCTGCAAAGGTGATCTCAAGGTGTCTGGTTGTTATTTTTTAATTGACTATAGTCTGCACTTCATAAATTGTTATAAACTCACCCTTTGTAACTGGTGGCCTGTGAATAGAAGTGATCAATTTAAGAACTCCTTTTCTGAGAAATTATTATGCAATATCATGGAATACCTCTGTATTCAGATACTATGTCAATCTAGTTTTCAAAGTTTTCTAAAAAAGATGGAAAGTCTCCTGGGAAAAATGTTATTCTGATATTTCTAAAAATATATTCTATGTAAGTTACACGTTTATTTTGAAAAAATAAAAAAAATAATTGATCAGAAACTAAAATAAAAGCACTCTGTATAAATGGACATCTTTACAAAATGTAACTGATCCAAAGGGATTACTAATATCAATATCAATTACCATATTTAGTATTTTCATATATTAACATAAAATTTATAATTATAAACAATTCTGCAAGGAATATAATTTCATTTAAATATTTTGGTTTGTACTTATTTGTTTAGATGAAGTCCATAACAGTGAGATTTTCACATGAAGTTATAATTGGACATGCTTTTGATTTAAATATCCCATATTATTTTCTAGCCTTTTGAGGACAGTAAGAATATTTATTGATAATCATCTTGTAAGAATTTGTATCGATAATTTGTGTTCTTTTCTAATTTTCACAAGTCAATTTAAAAAGAATTTCCTTGCAGATCAAAACTCTTTTTTGAGTTTTAAAGAAAATGTTAATTTTTTTTACCTAAAAGAGGATTCAGAAAAGATCTCATAGCTCAAGTTAGGCACAAAAATTCTCTCTATATTTACACCATTTAGCAGAGAAGTAGTTTGAAAATGTCGGGTGGAGATAAATGGCAGGAGCTAAAAAGTATCAAGGGTATTTTAACTGTCTCAGTGGAGAGACATTCCAAAATCTTGCAGCACAAGAAATACTTTGAAAGTCGGCCTTAAACTTAATCCCATAGGAGCAGGGTTTGGCGGGCTTGGCAGCATCTTTCTTGTAACCCTAAGAAGTTCAGATTCCAGTAAACCTCCATGCATTTTGCAATCCAGACTCTACCCATGAATCTTTCTTTCTTCTGAGTTTACGACATTTTCTAATTTTCATAAAACATCATACAAATCCTCTAACTGCTGTCTATCTCTCAATCATAAAAGTGTCACTGCGATTTATAGTCTCCAAAAGTCAATAAAGCCTCCCCTGCTCAAGGAGTGGGGAGAAGGATCTGGAATCACTTTATAAAGTGTACCTAATAATAATATGATAACAACATGCCACGTTATCATTAGCTCAAACCAGGCTGAGACAGCCTCGTCAGTACTTGGCTATCTTTGAAACAAAATCACATTCTTGAGGAAGTGGTGTTGGTAACTCAATAAGCAGCAGCTGTTCTTGGAGCTTTGAAAAAAATGTTTCATCCTTTGACTAGTGCTCAGTATCCAGCCTTATGTCCCATTACAATTGAAGGCCAATGTGGAAAAACTCAGGTTTTTATAATGACTGGAAAACCTCTAGGCAAATAAATACATGAAAAAAAATTCCTCTTAATCTGAGGAATTTGTCTCAATTTGAATGGACTTCGTTCACATCCATTTCTCTGTAATGTTAATTTGCACTTATTACCCAGAAATTCCATACACACAAAATGATTGCTCCATTCCTTCCAATCTTTCTGAGTGCTACATCCCAGTGCCATTTTAAAAGCTTTCTAAAGACCCTTTTAAATTGAAAGGTGATATCGCTGAATGTAATGTTTATTTACAAGATGGATGATCCCAAGCTTCCAGAAGGCTCAGTATAAATAACAACCCTGATACATGTAGTGCATTTATTAGAAATTTAAGCCCATCAATTTTACATGATCTGCCAAGGAGAGTGTAGAATACTAATGATGCTAATGAGAATTTGATGTTGACAGAAGATTCATTTATAAATAAAAGTGGCCAGAAAGATTATTAAATCAGACGAAGGTTTGTCAATATCCATTCCACATTAGATCTCACTACTAAGACAAGCAATGAGGCTTTCAATAACAATAATAAATAACAACTATGGTTCCATGTTGTATTTACCTGGTACTTTTCATCAGTGGACCTAAAAAAAAAATGTGTATTGAGTTATCTTTATTTTTTTAATTTTTTTTTATCAGTACGGGGGATCAAACTCATGACCGTGTGTTTGCAAGGCAGGCGCCTATGCTGCTGAGCTAAATCCCCAGCCCCATCTTTATATTCTTGACAGTTTAGGCTCAAAATACCTTCTTCAAGGAGGGGTTTATATCAACATTGTGGTCATCATTGTACCAAAATAACTCCACCCACGATTTTCAGCTGGTGATATCTCATATTAGGGCACCCCAAGATAATGTAGACAAGAGCCCTCAGGAAAAAAAGGAGGTCAACACATCCATAGTCTACTTCCATCTGTTTCTCCAGTAGGCCTTACTTCTCTCAAGGTATCTCTAGATGCTGAGAATTTTAGGCTTTCAATCTAAATATAATCGTTAAATATATCCAATTTATTCCCTAATTAAGGTCAGTAATAGTCTCTGATCACTTGAAAGGAAAAGAACAGGATACCTAACTCATAAAAAATCTAATTTTTAAAAAGTATTTTTATTTTTATTAGTGTATTTTTTCAATACATAATGATTACATTCATTATGAGGAGTTGGTAGATGTACATAGCACCTCATAATTATTTAAATCTAACATTGAAGGTTAAAATATCAATAAAATGACAATTTAGAAACTGGTGTGTGCTCTCTTCTGCTATGTGACTGTTCTGATGGGCTATGAATTCCATAGACTCTGGTACAGCATTATAGAGTATTTAATTCCCATCAGTCTGATACAAATGTCCTACTTTGCTGATTAATGGCACCACTAGGGACTGAAATATATAGTGACAGTTAAGAAAACACACCCAGGGAGCAGCCTGGGTTAGATTTGCACTGTCTCTTAAGAGGGACAGAGATAACATGGAGGGGGCTGACAGGACCTCAAGTTGTCCTCTGATAGAGATGAAGATGAATCTGACGAATGAATGGAGGAATGAAGAAATGAAGAGAATTCAAAGAAGGCACAATGCCTGCTCTATGTGCAGTGGGTCATTGCTCTGGTTTAGATCCTGAGTGTCCCCCTAAACCATCCATGTGTTAGAAGCTTGGTCCCCAGCCTGGCATCACTGGAAGGTAGTGGAAATTTTATCAAGTGGGGCCTACTGGGAGATATTTGGGTTATTGGAGGTGTGTTCTCAAAAGGCATGTGAGATCCCAAGGTTTTATCTTCTATTTTGCTTCCTGGCCATCAGGTGAGTGAATTTTTCTCTGCTCCATATTTCTTCCTTTCTGCCTTACTAGAAGCCCCAAATTATAAGCTAATTACTACATTTGTTTTTAAAGTGATGAAAAGCTAACTAATAGAGCCATGGTGTAGAAAAAGGAGAGGCTGGAAGAGGCAGAACCTGGGCCAGCATAAGATGCTTAACTAGGTTTTGGTTCCCATTTATAAAATTCTTTATCTATTTTGTATTGCTGTAACAAAATATCAGAGACTGAGAACTTTATAAGAAAAAGAGGTTTGCTTTGGCTCAATGTTCTGGAATCTGAAAAATCCAAGCTTGTGTGCCTGTATCTGGGAAGGATCTCATGCTGGGTCATAGTGTGGCAGATGGAATTGTATAGCAGGAGCATATGCCAGAATAGAGAGTAACACATGTGGAAGTGGGTAGAGATACCAGGTGTTATGGTTGAAATATGAAATGTGACCCAAAGACACATGTTTAGAGGGCTTGACTCCAATGCAGCAGCAATGTTCAGAAGTAGAACCTAGAGACGTGATTGAAGTATGAGGGTACAAACCTCATCAATGTGTGCTATTAAGAGGTGGGCCCCCCTGGAGGAAGTAGATCACTGGAGCCTGCCTTCCAAGGATGTATCTATTTTAGGTGCTTTCCATTTTTTCTTTCTGCTTCCTGGCTGGCACAATGCAAGTGATTTTCCTTTACCTTTCTCCTCTGCCATGATATTTCTTTCTTGGAGTCAGTCAATCATGAACTGAAGCCTCTGAAATCATGAACCAAAGTAAGCTTGTCCTCTTCTTTTTCCTCAACTATATAGTCACAGCAATGAAAAGCTGACTGATGCACTAAACACATGGAATGGCCTTGTTTTATTATAAGTCATTCTTATAATAACTAATCAAACCCCCTCATGACTTCTATGAGTGGGCATTAATCCTAAAAAGTAGTGTCTATGACCAATACACCTCACACTAGGCCCTGGCTCTTAAAGAACTCAACATTGTTACACTAGAGACCAAGTTTCTAGCACATGAGTTTTGAAGTACAAATCATTTCAAATTATAGCGCAAAACACATGTGATGACTATGCAATAGAACTGCCTTATTAGGAGTAAGTGAAAGAAGATATAGGTGTAATCCCTGTGTTCCGTAATTCCATAAATGTTTAGTAAGCACTGTATTTTGGGCACCACACAAGATGGTGGAAACAAAATGGTAGGAATAAAAACAGATTTGGTAAAGAAATAGCCAGCCAGATCTGCCACTGCATGCCTGCCACCTTCTGGACATTTACTTCCTTCAGGTAACCAGCACGGGTAGGGAAAAACAGCCAGATACACCCTGTGGGCCCACAGGCCTTCACTAGAGGCACTTGCTTCCTGAGACAGCCAGTGTGGGCCAGGAGAATCAGACAAACATACCTCTGTGCGCATGCTGCCATCGGAGGAGTCCCTGTGTAACCACATACATTGAAAGAAGAAGCTGCCCCACCACCATGCACCCATGGCCATTGGAAAGTCTCAGTGTAGCCACACAGGGCTGGAGAAACCTGCCCCAAACCCTTCTGCCTTCCCGGGAACCTGGGTTCAGGAGAACTCCAGTGCCTAGCCCATTCCCCTACACTGTGGAGGGGTAACCAACATGGGAAGCATCTGGGACCCCACAACCAGCTTGTTGGGAGGAACACAGAAAAATGTCAAGTCGAAAGAGCAAAACGCAATCTCAGACCTCCAGCCCGCACAGAACAAGTCTGGGAGATAAAGACATGGAAGAAAATTGGAGTTTCACAACTAAAATCTCTGGAAGTATAGGAACTGAAGTAAAGAAACAACTTCATGAGGCTGTAAAAGTAATAAGATCAGAAATAATACTTCAGGTAAAAGAAGAAATCACAAACATAGTGAAAGAAATGCTAAGCATATCTAAAGAATACATAAATAAAAAAGAGGAGCATAGGAAAATGATGGAAACCTTGAATGAATAATATAGAACTAATTACACTGCATGAAACAGATTCAAAGAGATATCCAGGAAATTAAAAACTCCATCGAAAGCTGGCAAAACCACTTTAAAGAGACTGAAGATAGACTTTTAGACCTTGAAGACAAGATTGCAGTTAGTGATTATGAAAAAAAAAACTAAAAAATAACAAGGAATCAGGAAATAACAATTCAACGGTTGCAAGACAATGCAAAGAAAAATAATCTAAGTGGCAGGTGTCAGCAAAAAAGTAAGGGCCAACACAAATGACATAAAAAGACTATTTATAGAAGAAATAGAAAACTTCCCAAACATGGGAAAAAGACCTGGCATACAGATAAGTGAGGCATATAGAATTCCAATGAGCCATAAGCAAAATAAATCAACGTTCAAATATGTAATAATCAAGATCCCAGAAATTCAGCACAAGAACAGAATATTAAAGGCTATTAGAGAAATGAAACAGATCACCTATAAAGGAAAAGCCATTAGAATCATGGCAGACTTGTCAACACAAATCATCTAATCAAGAAGAGTTTGGAGAGAAATGTTTCAAATGCTGAAAGAAAGCAACTTCCAATCCAGCTTGATGTAACTTGCAAAACTGTCTTTCAAAATTAATGGAAAAACAAGGTAATTCCATGATAAAGAACAACTGAGGGAATTTATGACCACAAAGCCAACCTTACAAAAAGTGCTGAAGGATATTCTAGAGAGAGATAAAGATGACCATGTTTCCAGGAACAGCAGCAGAGGGGTATGGCCAAACAGGACAGACAGTTGAATGAAGGGGAGATGTTGGGTGCCAACACCAGGAGGATAGCATGACAGAGATGAGCCAGTGCATGCCGGTTGCAACCATTAATGTAGATGACCTCAATTCACCATTAAAAAGAAACACAATGAGAGTTGATCATGAAACATGATCCACCAATATGCTATATACAAGAAACGCATTTTACTCAAAAGGAAATTCACAGAATAAAGGTCAAAGGAGAGAAAACAATTGTTCCATGTGACAGGAAACCAGAAAAAAGCAGGGGTAGCTTGCCCATCAACTGCAGAACAGGTAAGAAAGATACGGTATTTTCATACCAAGGAAAGCTACTCAACCAACAAGAAGGATAATCTCAAGGCTCTTATAGGTAAATGGGTGCAACTTTAGATCATGCTTATGGGCCAAATCATTCAGACTCTTATGAGTGAACATCATGTTATCTCCTAGTATAAAAACTGAAGAAGTCAGTGGTATCTAAAAATGAAGAACAGATATTATGAAAGTGATAGGGGAGGAAACATCTAAAAAAAGGAAGGTGATAACCACTGTTTTTTTCCCATTATCTGGTTTTGAATTCCTGTATTCTTTGTATAGTTTTGTTAGGTTTGGTTTTATTCTGTCTTGTTCTGTTTGATTTTACTGTGTCTGATGGTATGGGCAGTTATTTTGAAGACAACAGGATTATTATGGTAGCTATTATTGATTTCCTATTAACTGGTTTTGAAGTCCTATAATACTTTCATTCTTTTGTTTTGACTGGTTTTATTTTGTTTTGCTCAGTTTGATTTTATTATGCCTTATGGTACAGACAGCTATTTTGAAAAAAACAAGAGACATTATGGTAGCCTTTGTTGATTTCTATTATCTTGTTTTGAAGTCCCATATTGCTTTCATTGTTCTAACTTTATTCTGTTTGTTTTATTTGGTTTTATTCTCTTTAAAATAAATTTTAAAAAATAGATTTGATGTTTCCCACCTTAGATTTGATAGCCCTGTGAGGTAGACATGCGTCTATAGAGAACCATGGCTCCAGAACATCCTGACAGGGAGTAGAATGTGAGACTGACCTAGTTTAGAGTTTAAAAAGCTTTTCTGAGAAAGAAACACTTGAAATAGGAGGAAAAATAAGCCAAGATAAGGGGGAGTGGCTTAAAGTATTCCACAGGGAAATAGTAAGTTCCAAGATTAGGAAATGGGAAAACCAGGATGTAGTAAAGAATTTAGGTCACTTTAGTGGTTTAATGGTTAAGAATTCTGTCTCATCTTAGGAGTAACAATAAGTCTTCAAGTATGTTTTTGGTATGTTTGTTTATGACTTTGCTTTTTTGTTTGTTTTGAGAGAGAGGGCGAGAGAAAGAGAGAGAGAATGAATTATATTCTGCAAGTTATTTCAGCTGTAGAGTGGAGAGTAGGTGAGATGTGAGCAGATTGCATCCACTGAGACCAATCAGTCAGACTCTACTAGACCTAAAATTTAACATTCTGAGATGTCTATGTTTGGAGGTGATTACCTCAGTGTCAACTTACTAATTTAGTCAGGCTTCAATGTGGTAAATGGCATTTTGAAAGTAGGAATAAGATTTTTGTGTTGTTACTATCAAACTCTTAACTTTAGTTCCTCCAGATTACTGTTGTGGTTGCCAACAATATTTCCACTGGACTTCAGAGACATGATTCTGGATTCTCAGCTATGTCCAGGTAACATAATTGAACTACATAAGTCACTCTATCAATTACCATGAGAATTCTGAAAAATCTATCAAGACAAAATTTATCTATTCATATCAGTTACTGTCTTAAATAACTGTATACCAGATAGCTCAACATAGGAAAATGAGATTAATCTGAAAAATAAGCTATTTAAAAGCCTGAAAAATCTAGGCAAAATTTAGTCTCACAGGGCCAGGGATTTAGCTCAGTATTGTAAGTGCTTACCTGGCAAGCGCAAGGTCGTGAATTTGATGCCTGGTCCCAAAAAAAAAAAAAAAAAAAATTTAATCTCACCTCTACACTTACATCATTGCTTATGATGATGTATACATAATACACAAATGAAATGAGGTCACAATAGCTTTCATGTGCAGTTACATTCAAAGCATATATGTTTACAAAGGTTTATGGAACAAAATATGGAAAAGTAAAGGAGTTTCTATAAGCAAAGGTGCTTTCTATACCTATTCAGCAAGAAATGTCAATAATTTCTCAAGGCTGGTTGATAAATCAATGTAAGTTAATTTTATTATTCCCTCTTAAAAGATTTGCCTCTTTTTCTATAGAAGACATGTATACAAAGCTACTAGTATTTATTGGCTTTTTTAAAACACTGATTTATTTTGTTGTTTAGCTTAGTCACAAGAAGCTACACAAGTAAGAGAGGGTTTTTTGTTTTACATATACATTTGTATTTACATGTAGGTTAAGCCTTTGTTGGAGGTGAGGATAGATGAGAAAAAACTTCAGAGTAAAAGAGTGGAGTGAATTCCATGAAGAAACAGGAGAAAGTGAAAAGTGGCACTCACTTTACAAAGGGGGGGTGGGTAGAACAGAGCTATGAAATGGAACTACACTGTTTTGCGAGCTCCTTGCTGTCATATGAGTCTTTCTTGACATTTGGCAACCAAAAACAAAAACAAAAATTAAGCCAACAACAACCAGAACACACACATACACTTCTGCGATAATTCTGCTAGGATCTTGATCTATGAGTTTTGTGGTGTAGATCTGAGACTCAAGAGAAACAGGCACAAGAGCCTGGGCATGCCTTCCACCTCCTCCCAACCGTGGGGACAGGGACAGCCTGCTGGATTACCTGGGGCTACAGAGGGAGCCCCCAAAAGAAGAACCTCCACTTCCTCAGAGGTCTCTTAGCTGTGCCCTTAAGTCTATTTGCTTCATTTGTCATTCATTCAACACACATTTATCAAGTGCCTCCAATGCACCAGGCACTGGTTCAATGTCTCCTCCATAGTCTACAGGGTAAATGATGCCAACAATATCATGGTCGTTTCACAGGTGGAAAAGGAGACACTACAGGACTGAGGGGCTTGCTCTGTGATGAAGCAGCACTTCAAAACTCAAACCATGTTCCTAGTTTCTTGTCCAATTTTTGTTTGCTTTGTTTTGATTCTGCTACTGTGCATAGGTCAGGTCCCACTAAGAATGGTGAGAACCAACATCTTCGCAGTGCTGCTGTTTCGACAGCCCAGTTGAGACCTGCTTCTTAGAAACTTCATTACACCACCCAGAATTAATATTTTCTCTCTCTCAGTAATAGAAAAAATTAAGAAAAAGAAAAGGTAGATCTCTTGTAAGCAGAGGTCGACAAGAACATTCAATCTTCTCATAAACGAGTCTAAAGTTCTCTATGTTTAAACGAAGTGCTTACTTTTCAGATAATTATTTTAAAAATTTCCTCAGGATGGATACCAGCTGCCCCCACACGCAGTAGCCCTAGTGCTGTCAGGGATGATCTCTTGCTCTGCAATTAGAGAAGCGATGGAATGGAAGGCGCCTCGCAGTCATATTAGCATACTCGATGCATTTGTGGTTTTCCAAATGAAAATGTAGCTTTCTTGCTGTAAAAGTCACCCACTTACTGCAGTCCACTTATTTACTGTGTAGCCTAGAACGTGTAGCTCAGGAATTCTGCATTTGGAGAAACAAAGCCATCCTTGTTCTCAGATAACTCCTTAGACTCAATGAAAAGTTCATGTGATGAGCCAGGTGAAAATCCCAACCACCTTTCCTGACAATGTTAAAAGCTTTGGAGAAAATTCACTATGTTTACATTGTATATTTTGTTTCCAAGTGCTTTCATTCTAGAATCCTTGGGAAGTAATATGGGACAAGAAATAGCATCATCACTGAATTGGACACTTAGCGATAAAGGCTACGTGGCTCACTTGGTAGAGACTTCCGGCTGGGACAGTATGGACTGTGACTTACATCCCTGTCAAAATCATTTCATTAAAACATGGTTATGAGCATTTTGAAAGGGTGAGTAACTCTAAATGTTATTGTTGTATAACTTTGAAAGTAAGTCACTGCTAAGATTGCACTCTGCAAATCTCTATAACTTAAGCAAACACTCCACAAAGGTGTAGATTACTTGTTTACAAAGAAGCCCTGTTTAACAGTCTCAGTGGCACACACCTGCAATCTCAGGACTCTTGAGACAGGAGAATCACAAGTTCAAGCCCAGCCTGGAGAACATAGCAAGTTGGTGAGCGTTGCTTTAGCAATAGTCATGATCTCCATGAAAAGTACAAACTCGCATTCACTACTTCTTTTCAAGGCAACCACTTAGTTTTGGAATGTTTTAGTCTCTGAGAACCTCATAGATTTATCATTTGTAACAATACACTGGGCTCTGCTCTCTGTTATCTAATTGGGTCTGACAAATGTATCCATGCAGGTCAAAGAGCGAGTGCATTTGAATCTCTAAGCGTGTTTTCCCATTGGAAGGTGGACACGTACATCTTTCCTCCCGTAAGCTGGGCGGTTTGGTTTGATGTTCACACAGTTTTTTAGTGTTCTGCAGCTCAATGACATCACTTTAGGAAACTAACTGTGAGTACAGGGCTGAGCAAGACCTTTTACATGGGTTTATGTAATGAGACAGCAAAGAAACAAGTACAGCAGAGGCTAGTTTGTTTACATAAAATAGTTCATAAGTCACTACCATGAGTTGCTCTGTTCATATCAAAGCAGGGTTCAACAACAAAGAACTGGAGCCCAAACCACAGTCAAAGAGCCTGGAAAGAGAAGTCCAGCCTTAGATCATCCTAGGCGGGGGGAGGGGATCCACTGCACCGCCAAGGCAGGTGAGGGGGGCTCCCGACACCCACCAGGCACAAAGGCCCCAGGAAGTTCATACCTGGCTCTAGGCCATTCATAATGAAGATAGATATAGATTCTAAAGATGATGATGTGGCGGGATTCCACAAACAACATTAGTATGGAATCTCAGGCTTTGAGCATTTATTTAGCGCCTACAAGCACTGGGGCAGTACCTATAAGCATTTATTGAGCACTCAGTCTCTTCTTGCCACCACTGGATACAACAGGAACACAGAAATGTGTATACACAGCACTTTATTTCTCTCACAGGAACTCACAGCCCATGGGGTATCAAGAAGACACTAGAGGAAAACGGGAGACACATCAGAGGTATGTGCAGAGAAATGCGGCACACAGAAGAAAAGGTCAGCTTGACTGGGAAGTGATGTGTGATGGTCTCAAGGAGCAGGACATGTGAATGGCGCGGTGCTCCATGCAAACAGAGAGGACAGGGTTAAAGGACCCCAACTCAGCCTTGCAGAGGGAGGGGAGACCCAGAAATAACATTATGAAAAGTATGGGAATAAATGAAGAAAGATGTTGCCCTCCAGGAAACATTCTAACCCTTATTCCAGAAAGTATCCATGTTTTTAACTCCTTGAAACTAGTCTCAAGGAAATGTTTCCTAATTAGAATTACTTTTCATTTATTGCCTTTAAACTTCCATACCTCTTAGAAATCCTGCAAAAGATGGAAAAAATCTCAAATGATGCAACAGCAATTCCAACAGAGACATAGCCTAACGTTATACAGAAGCACGAGATGAAATTTAATTTCTGAATACAGTAAAAGAAGAGACTCAATCTCACTACTAATTAAAAATATAAACTTGAAATGTAGTAAGTTTCTGTTTATTATGTGACCACATGTTTTACTAATGGATGATATCTAATTCTAGGAAATCTCTGGGGATCTAGATCCACATAGTAACCAAATTATTTTTTGTATCTTTAACTCCAGATAAAAGTGAAAAACAAAACACATTTCAACAAAAATGTTCACTTTTGCATGACCTATATTAACAAAACTATGAAAGCCAAATGAATTTCTAAAATGAGTATGAAAAATCAAGCTTCGTTCTTCATGTAGATTACAGCATTATAATTAACATTTATGACAGACCTCTTGCCACATGGAAACCTTTTTAACATAATGATTACTGGAAAGTCTTAGAAAATGTCATGTACACTATGATTTGGGCCACATAAAATGTTTATTTTTATTGACAAGAATCCAAAGGGAGCACAGAAAAATAATAGTATTATGTATTGAGTCCTTAGACACTCTATTAACAATTGCTAACAGCACCAATAAAACAGTAGTTTGACTCATTTGATCAACCTCACAGACATAGCACTTTTAAAAAGTTTTGGGCATTTGAAGACCATCATACTGAGGTTAAAAATGTGTATACACATAAAATTAAGAAAAGCAACTTCTTGTGGAAGGAAGACATTCACTCCAAATTCTCCCTTGTGTAGGCTTTCATGTTCTCATTGTCTTCTTCATCTGAGCACAGTGGCAGAACACAGTCATCAAAATTTCCCATTTACCTTGTGTCTCAAATTAAAAGTTCTGTGTTATGAAGCTCAAAATGTCAAGGCAGAGTCTGGCGGGGAATGGGTTCTGTAGATTAGAACATTTGCACCAAAGTGGTTTGTGAAATGTCTAAGTAGATTAATTGAAGCAGAAATGCATTATTTATTATTTAACACTTAGGGAAAGCAGTCAGTCAGCTAGGTTTAATAATGATTTCTTTTATACACTCACCTGAATAAGAATTAGGTATGACCAAATCATTATTCAAGAAGTTCATCAAGTTCCAGAAGTAGAACTTTTTGAAAAGAGACAATTAGCATTATGATTTGTGTCCAGCACTGGAAAAGGTAAGTCATGCTAAATATGGAAGCTCAAAATATCAGACCTCTTTAGATAAGGAGTACGAAAGAAATCTACAGTGTCAATGGAGACCTTTCCCAATCGAGACTTGCCTCTGACTGCTGTAGATAAATCTAGGGACAGATGGCAGGAATATAATAAACCATCTCATCAACCCTAGTGGTAATACTAGTTATTTTAGAGCTGGAAGAAGACTCTTTTCCTATTACAGATGTTTGGATTGCTGCCGGAGTGGCTCCATTTTAGGAAATAGGATTCATGTACGTTCACGTAAAGGAAAGCTGATCTCCTCCCTGTACCATGACCTGTCACCTATTAGGTGCCCCCAGCAAGCACTCATCTTGGTGCATGAGTTATAATTCTGGAGTTATTGCATCAGTAGAGACTGTTCTACAAGCCCTTTCCTCAGTGGAGGCAGCCTTTAACTGAAGAACCATGAATCTTGGCTTCCTTCTGGCTTTAAGAGACTGAGCAGAAGACATAAATGATGAAAATGCAGCTGCCCTTCAAGCCAAGGATGACCTCACTAACTCACAAACTATGAAGTCTAATGCTTGTAGATGCCTGATTTAGGGAAATGTAATTAACTTCTTCATTGTAAATGACATCTATGACAGAGAGATATTGTTGGATTAAACTTAGACGACAGGCCAAGTGCTGACATATGGTATGTACATATTCATTTCTTTCATACTGCTCCAACTTTAAAACTGTAATATTAAGAACACTTAATATGCAATACAAGTTCTTAACAAATTTCCAAGTGTACAATAGAGCATTGATAGTTGTAGGCACAATGGGTACTGTAGATCTCTATGGTTTACTCATCTTGCATTAATTGAAATCTTATACCAATTAAGTTGAAACTATTTCCTTCTTTAATAGTTCCTAGCATGCTTCCTACAACATTTATTTTTTTCTCTGTCTTATTTTATTTAGCATAATATACTCCATATTTATCCATGTTGTCTTATATTCTAGGATTTTCTTCCTTTTTGAAGGCTAGATAGTACTCTGTCATATATATAGATAGATAGATAGATAGATAGATAATATTTTTAATCCATTCACCCATCAATGGACATTTAGGTTGTTTTTAAATCTTGGACAATATGAATAGTGCTGCATGGGAATCTGGACTCCTTTTGAGATTCTGATTTCAATTTCTTTGAATTATATCTAGTAGTAGCATTGCTGGGTCAGACAGTGTTTTTTACTTTTTCTTTATTCCTTACAGATTTCTTCTATGCTTATTACTAATGTCAAATTTCTCTATTTATAAGCATTCCAGCACTTACACACCTCCAATATAATCCAATTTCTATATTTTTATGAAAATTTATATTTTGTATGAAGCATACTGATGCTAGCAGATGAAGTTAAAATTGCAATGTAACTTCAGTGGGTAGGATGCTGACCCAATACTGAGACGTTTATACTGAACTTCAGAGTGGTAGTACAATGAAAAAGAAATCTTGGAGACTGTAATTTATAGCCATCAGATTTCCTGATGGACCAGAACAACTAGAAAATCAGGTTTGATATTCCTTTGCTTTCAATTTTGATTTATTTTATTGTTTTGGTTTTATTGTTATTATTACATAATAGGTTATATATTTTAATAACAGGGATATAAGATTTAATTTTTTCAACATTAAATTCATTCTTTAATAAAATAAGATTTAAATTGAAGTGTAACAATATACCTAAGTTACCACAACGAAGACAATTTTAGAATGAAGACTTACCACAAGAACAATTAGTGTCTTAAACCATAGTTGAGTTCTAAAGATAATGAAATTTAAAATATAAGGCTGTCATATGTGACAGTTTGCTTCATGTAAAATATACTTATTCATTCCTAAAAGGCTTCCTGCAATACTATTTCATATTTTTCTCTGGAAAGAATGTTCTTTTAATTCCAATTTCTGGTTATTTTAAAATTTAACTCCAGATTTATCTTGACATTATGTCCTCCTCCCCATTATCTACAAGAAATACATTCTGAGACCCCCAATGGTAGCCTAAAAGCACAGTTAGTACTGAATCCTATGTATGCCTTAGTTTTTTCCATCCACTTGCAGGTAGAATAAGGTTTAATTTATAAGCTAGGTGTATGCCACGGCTCGTGTCTAGATGCCCTCCCAAAGCCTCCTGCAGTCACAGGTGGGCTTTTTCAGAGGTGACTGTATCTAGTGTGTGACGCTGGAATCACGGTGTGATGGCTGGATCAAGGGCACTAGGGTTTAGGGTGCGCATCTACCTGCCCTAAGTGGCCTGGATAAGATTCAAGGGACACAAAGAGCTGAGATCGGCCCTTTGTGCTTCCTTCTGCCCACCACAGACTTTCTCCCCTGCGATACCTGTCTGCTGTGCCATCCTGCCTGGAGCCAGCTGATTATGGACCGAAACCCTTACAAACTGTGAGCTAAAAAAAAAAAAAGCCCTTCCTCCCTTAACTTGTGGTGTGGAGTATTTTGTCTCAGTAACAAGAACAGTAACTAAGTGTAGTAAGAGACTAACAATGATAACGGGTAACAACGTAGATCAGGTATAAGATGCTGCCTTACGAACCACGCGAATGTGGTCTCTCTCCTGAAAGACTCAAAACAAATGTTGGTATCATCGGACTGCACTTAACTGAGGACAATAGAAACCACAGAAAGCAAAACTGCAGAAAAGAGGACTCCATCTCATCCACGTACTGTCCAGTGGAAACAGAAAACACACACTTCTGCAGAGCAGTGTGTGTCAGAAGAGCCAGGCCTGGGAAAGCAGACCTCAGGTCTGGTACAAGTTCACGGCCCCTCCCACCTTCCTGTCACCTGCTGGAGCACCTCAGGGTCTTCCTTAGAGAGGCTGTGAACAGTCTCAGTGATCACTACAAGCTTCTGTCGGCGTTAGAATTACGTTACTCTAAGATTTTCTCACTTCTCTGGAATTTCCTGTAATACAGATGCTTATAATTAATATGTCTCTGACAGTGGATGTCTATAAAGAATTATATACAAGGCTTGACAGTGAATTTTTTAGGTTTTTCTCCTGTACAAAAGCATTTAGTTGGGTTCAGAGATAAAAGATTTATCTACAGCTCAGGGAAGAACACTAGAGAAAGTGTTCTCTGTGAAACAGGGTTGAATAAAGGTCCTGGATGAATGTGAAAGGAGCTGGGATTCCCCATCTCCTACCTCTCACCAGTGAGTATTTTCTCCTTGCAAAGCACCATAAACATTGAAAGGTGATCCATTTACAGGGCTTGCCTCACATCTTTTTCATGGAGGCTGCTGAGACTGTGTGTTCTCTTTCACATCTACTGGGACACCTTTGGGATGTCCCTGGGAACAGGTGGCAAACATGGCTTTTGCAGGCATTTTTCTCAGAATGCAATAATGATATGACAGTGGAAAGACTGAAGTCAAAGGAGAAAAACACCACCAACAAAAAGGTTGGAATACTCGTCGTTTTAAAACTTGATCAATTCTATTGTGCTTTATTATTATTTTTAAGAAATCTTTAGGACTTCTTCCCAAAGAACGTTTGCTTATAATGAGATGTTCCTGTTATCACCTTGATTGTTTGCTCCTCAAAAAACAAACAAATGTAAACACAAGAAATTTACCAGTAGTTGGGGAAAGTACACAAGCAGTCAAACCTCCATGGAAACTTTTGGAAGTCAAAGTTGGTATATCAAGAACCAGCATAATTAGAGCAATATTATGAGAGTTTCTATTTAGTAAGAAGCACTGCATTATGTAGCAGAGAGTAAATTACTGCAAACTGGAACTGAAAATGTGCTGTGTCTGCCAGTCATTGTATCCATCTGATGTCTTAGATCTAGGTCTTGCGTGAAGGGGAGGAAGAAGAGAGCAAGAGACACTACAGGTATGAGAAAGGATGCTGATGAGACAGTCTCAGTGAGCCATAAGGACTTACCATGGGAACAGAGGACCAGGCCAGTATGCACAGCCACATCCCTGCCCTTGTTCTTGTCTGTTCTGAGCTAAGGCCCCAAGTCATCTAATAAACAGGCTCTTACAGATATTTTCCCTTTCTTTGGGAAGGAGACATCCCTACAGCACACAATATGGTCTCTAGAACATGGTTAGCTTAGCTAACCTAACATGAGTACGTCGGTAAACACTAAGTCTCCTAATCCAAGCCAGATTCACCTTCTACTTCTCCATGCTTAACATAGAAATTAAAGGTGGAACCTAGGCAGTGCTAAGGATGGTTATTTTGTTCTCATTTAAAGTCTGGATTTGGGAATACAAGAATGTCTAAGTTTGGGCGGAGATAGGCAGAGGTCTGTTTGGTGGACACAGTGCGTAAAGAAAAGGAAGCTATTATTCTGACTGTGTTCAGTGGTTTGGCGGTGGTGGGGAGACTATGCCAACAGGGAAGGCCTGGGCTTCATTACAGAGGAAATCCTTAATTTGGAAACCGGGATACCAAGCGCAATCATAAACAGAGCGATAAGGCTGTGCTCCTGCCAACTGGAGGATTTCTACTATCAAAACCCTGATCTGTTCTTAAAGTGCTTATCAGTGAAAAATGTAATTATAGTTGAATGCACCCAAATCTAGAATGCTGGAGATTTCTTTTTGCAAAAGCAAGTTTCCTAAGCACCAAGTTTTATGTCTGGGAAGTCACTCCAGCCTGGTATTAAATACCAAGATGAAGAAGGGGTTTAGATATAAAACAGAAATTAGAGAGCTTTTAAAAGAGAGCAAGGTATCAGTATTTGCAGTGTATATTTTAGAGGAAAGGCAGTAATGAATGACTTTTCAGAGGGAAAGTAGAAATCAGCTGTGAAAATAGCTACTTTTGTTGAACTCAAAGTGAGTCATTGTCTGCAGAACTCTCCTGAAAGAGAATGTGGGCGGTCAGGCCCTGTTGTGATCTGTGGAGAAGTCAGAGCAGGCAACACATCTGCTAATGAGACCTCAGAAATGTCTGATCATCTCTTCTAATTGCTCTAAATAATTGGAGAACTGCATGGCCTGGCTTCTCCTTTTTGTAGACGGTCAATTCAAATATGCAAATATAACATTATTTGAGTACTGCTCTAATTGGATTCTGGGCTACCCATTATTTGCTGAAGAACAAAACAATATGACTAAAAACACTGACTATCAAATCCTTCATTTTAAGCTTCACTGAACTCCCCAAATTACCAGGCAGGCCTGACAGGGACCACTTTACAAGGAAGTTGATGACCCCTAATTAAGACACAAGGAACTTCTGATTGTGTTAATATTTGAAATTGAAATTGGTTTGACCTATGAGGTGCCATGCAATACCACCAAATGAAACTCAAATCCAAAACCCCCTATAGCTTCATAGATAGATGGCAGTGTAAGTTTCACATAGCACTATCACCAGCATCCAGTACAATGACTGTCCTATAGAACAGTGAGTCTGAGGTACCATACCAGCTGACATGGTTTTCTGTAAGAGTCTTATGCAACATTTGACGCTAGGTGGCCATTGCCTGTCCTTTCTCGCTCACTGTTCCACCACACTCCCAAATCCATCCCCTCCTCTTCACCTTGACCTTTGTTAGTCTGTTCCAGAGCCCACTTTTATAATAGCCACTTCCATGTTACCATAACTTCCTGAAACCCTGCTGTCTCTTTTCATTTCTGCTGATTCCACCTCTTCTTCCTAGATTGTCTCTCTTATCCTCAGAAACAAAAATCTTCTCAAGTCTTCTGTCACACTCTGAGTTAGTCTCTTCACCCTGGTCATCCATATTAAATTTCTTGAAAGAGGAACTCATACCCACTATATTACTTTCTCAACACCGACGAGCTCCTTGGACTTTTAATCTGTTTTCTGACCTACAATAGATAGAAGCTTTCTGTAAAAATAAATGTCAAAGAATTCCTACTTTGGAAATCAATACCAAGAATTAAAGGCTCAGTTTTCCCTAAGTACTTTTGTTCTTATTTTTAATCTATCTGCATAACTTGTTCTCATTTTAGAATAGGATTATAATAAACAATGATGTCTTATAGTTATTCTAATTATTAAATGACAAAAGTATGTACCATCACTCCAGCCCCATCTTGAATATCAGAAGTGTTGGAAGCTGTGTGTTTTTATCATGATTATATACCGAAGGGCAAATCCAATAATCTTTCTCAATTTTCATCTCTAAATTCTGTAATCCATTTGCTTCAAAACTGTTTAAATTAGTTAAAGTTAATGTTCTCCTTGCTTTTCTTTCACGACAAATCTCATCTAATTCCTCTCTTATCTCGAATGATTTCCCTTCTGCTTTCAGAGGACCCAATTCCTCCCTAGCTGGGGTGCAGACAGTCTTCAGGAGCGTTATCGGCAGATACTCATCCTCCTACACTATGTGCTTTGTGATTTCTTTGTGACCAAGATTCCCATCACCCCTGTCTTATCCATGGGTGACTCCCCAATCCTGAGGGCTGGGCTCAGCTTCTCCCACAAACTAGCTGCTGAGCAGGTCCAAATACACCAGCATATCACAACAGCACATCAACTCTAACATAATGAAAACCAAACCTCTCTCCCTCCCTTCCCCATAAAGCCTACTCTACCCTCCCGCATTTCTGTAAAAGCCATTGCCAATTCCCAGATCCCCAGGCTAGGAAACTGAGAGCCATCTCCAACTCCTCTTTCCCATCTACCCCTGTGCTCCCAAAGTTAATTTCATCTCTGAGAGACATACAAGAGCTGTTACCCTGAATCCAAGCAGATGGTTGGAATACGAAGAAAGAAAATTTTGGAAGACAATGTTGTTTTAGATGTTGTAATGGCTTTCAAAAGAATTAAGGAAAACAAAAGTTTCATTTAACACCTACAATGTTCCAAAGACTGTAGCATGTGGGTTTTTCATTTTGTTTTGCTTTGTTTTTCTTCCTATATAGCAAATAAAAAGAGATTATATTTTTCTATTTCCCCCACATCATATTTTTTTCTATTTCTTTTTTATCAGTACATGTTTGTGAACATAATGAATATATTTATTTGGGGCAGTGGCATGGGTACATATCTCATCTTAACTTTCTTTATTTCCTCATCCCATCACTTCCTTCTCTCCTGCTTCCACTTCTAGATCTCTATCACATTTTCAAAAAGTCTTCCTGTTTCCTGTATCTTCTTTTTTGTAATTATTTATACTTTGACTTGCTGGTGTAACAGAAACCATGAGATATGTGAGTTTGTGTGCCTGATAATATCATTGAATATTATGCTCTCAAGGTGCATCCATTTTCCTATAAATGATGCAAATGTATCCTTCTTTATAACTGAGTATATTTTGGATAAATACCATATTTTCTTTATCAGTTCATCTGTTGATGGTCATACAAAGCACTTGCAGTATCTAACTATTATGGGTTGTGCTGCTATAAACGTGAATATATAACTATAAGCATACGTACGTATAACTGTGAAGTGATGTCTTTAACACTTTTGGAGAGATTCCTAGAAAGGCATCAGCTGGTTTGAGTGGAATTCCTAATTTTAGTTTTTTAAGGAATCTCCACTTTGGAAAAGGAAGGAAATCTTGCAAAACTGTAAGATCAAACCTGGTCTTGAGAGGAAAATCAAGGAGCAGCATCTACAAAGATGAGAAGCACAGTCCGGGGGTCATGCAGTGAGCTGGGCTACTCAGAGACATGAACAAGGGAGGAGAGAGTGACTCACGTGTGAACAGTAACACCATCTTCCAGTAGCATTATGGGAAATTTTGAAGCCCGGAAGCCAGTATCTTTCACAAATTCAGAGGTAAAAACAGAAAGAGTGGGTTTCAAGTGGACAGAACAGAGAAGAAAGTCATTGTATGGCATAGATTATGAAAATATATCAGAACTACCTGTTCCTATTTGTCATATATCTCTTCTATTGAGAACTCCACTCGTGGGCCTGAAAAGATCTTAATACTATCATAAAATGAATGCTCCAACTAGGCGGTAGTTGACATTTCCTGAGTATGTCCGATATGCCCCATGCACTCTCATTTAATCTTCACAGTCTTTCCAGAGAGAAGAACTGCAACTCTATGAGACATGTAGAGCACCCTGCTATGGACTGCCTCAGCCAAGATCTACACACTGTAAACTTTGAGATCCAAGGAGTTCCCTTCTGTCCCCCTCCTCCTCTTCCAGCCTGGTATTCCTAGGAACTCAACTCTGGGATACAACACATGGTGACATGATCACTGAATAGTGCTTTCTGAGGAGATACAGAAAATAAAGGAAAAACATGAGACTGATGAAGATCACAAATCCCAGTTTCCACAAAGAACAAGGTTAATCTGAAGAAAGGTAATTTCTAACTGAAGAATTTGTTGCTTCACAGTTTGTTTGCAAGAACATGGTTGATTTCAGGAATGGCATAGGGTCTTCAAAGGTAGCATAAGTCAGACTAGTGATATTTCTATGTTTTGTGAAACAGCTTTTTAAGGTAGGGCACCAGAAGATTGCTCCAGAAGCATGGTGGGTCATATGCAAGGGACTTCAGGGCCGGCGGGCTATACTTGACTTGACCTAACACAGCTTCTCCAAGATGTCACTTTGCCTGTGCACATGCCCATCCCCAGTGATGGAATTTGCCAATTTTCATAATGACACATTTCATTTGGAAGAAGTTGAGACTATGTGGGTAACCTGCATAAGTCAGTGATTTTGAGCTTAAATCAAGACTCCCACATCTGGTTCTACTCTACTCAGTGAAATTTAGTGCATATCTGGTCCCTCTTTGGCCCCAGAGTGGTTTATACTTGAACACAAACATCAGCCTCCTTACCGCCATGCCTTGGTACTGTTTCTCCAACCAGTCTTTCTCAGAACTGTGTTTCTCATTTTCATTACTCCCCAACATGTTTTGCAGCATTACAATCACTTAGGTGCCCTTTTGATAATTTTAAAGAGTTTTCTAAAGTAGACAATCATTCCATCATTTGAACATGATGACATTATATCTTCCACCCAAGTTGATCAGTTCATTTCTATCATAGTTGCTTCAAATCTCTTTCAAAAAAAAAATTGCAGACACATTACATCTCTGCTTAGCCTTACATGCCATTTACTTCCCTTCCTCTCTGCTGTGGTTGAATTGTGACTCTCCCCTCAAAAGAAGCTCATATGTTGAAATACTAATTCACAGACACTTAAAAAGTGACCTTATGTGGATGCAGGGTCAAGGTAGGTGTAATTAATTAAGATGAAGCAGTATGGAGTAAGGACTTCTGGCCTTCAGAATAAAGGACCATTAATTTCAGTTGTTTGTTCTCCTAGTTTGTGGTACTTTATCAATGCAACTAACCCAGCAAATTAACAAATTCCCCAGTGATAATCACTGCTGTGGATTTAGTATTTATCACTCACAGAGATGCATAGTAATATATTTATAAATATTTGAAAGTAATATTTACCTGTTTATGAACTTTATACAAACATATAAGATTGTGTACATCTTTTACTAACCTGTATTTTCTCTGTCTCAAGATGTTGAGACTTACCAATCTTGGTACAGGTGCAATTATTTGGTTTCTGATTCAATGTGTTGGATTTGAGCTATGGAAATGCCAAAAAATTAGGTACCCAAGATAGACAAGAAAGGGCCTGGGATGACAAGGCTTTGGGTAGGTTCCCATGGATAGGCTTTTTCTAATGCTTGTGTTCCATGAAATGAAAATTGCTGTTTCCATCAATTTATTTTAAGTTCTATACTGTATTATTTATTGAGAGCATAACTATGAGTCAGTTTCTGGACTCTGTTATACTCCATTTATTTATTTGTCTATCTTATCCCTGAGCCATTCTTTCTTGGCTACTGCTTAACAGACAGTTTTCAGTCAGGTATTTTGTAGCCTTTTTGTTCTTTTTCTAGATGGATAAGTGGTTTAGATCCTTTTCATTTCCCTATACATTTTTAAACTCTCCGAAACATCAATAAATGAGCCTACAAGATTTTAAGTGGAATTGTATTGAATCTATAGATCACTTTGAAGAAGAGAAAAATCTTAGTAGTTACTTTACATATATACTATAATTCTTTATTTTGCTTAGATCTTCTTTAATCTATCTCAAAAGTATTTTGAATATTCAGTGTAGATGTCTTCCCTGCAAATTTTTGTTATTGTAAATGGTACAATTAAACTTTGTCATTTGTCATTGGTGCTATACAGAAATGCATGGTTTTGATTTTTTTTAATTAACCTTGTACTCTATAACCTTGCTTAATCTACTTTTTGATTCTAGAAGCTGGTTTATGATTCTTGTTATTTTCTAATACACAATGTCTGTGAATGCAGATAGCCTACTGTCTTTTCTAGTTTTAAGGATAGACTAGGACCTTCCACACAAGGTGTGACCAGAAGATAGAATGAGTGCATTAATTTGAAAAGGTTTATTAAAGCACATCGCCCGTGATTCTCCACCCAATACTTCCCATCTCTGAACACACTCATCGTTCTTGCTGCTCTCCAGTGCAATATTCTGGAAGCCTTCTTTTGTGACTGTCTATAGTTGTGCTGTCCTGGCTGCCACGATGTTCTGAATCGATCCAAAGCATTTACTTTTCACAGTCACTTTGACTCTGGAGAAGAGGCAGAAGTCACACTGCGCCAGGCCTGGTGAACGCAGTGGGTGAGGACACACTGTGACTCCTCCGTGAGCCTGCCTTTTCTGGGATGGACTCAGCAACAGCACTCACCAGAGTTTCTGTCACACCTTGCAAAGACTCTCAGGATTCAGAGCTTCCAGAACAGCTTCAGAAAGCAACAAAAACGATGGAATAAATGTGTTTGAAATGAGACAATTTTGAGAAGAATTAATGGCAATATCTCTTAGTGTAATAATTTTTTAATTTAAATACACTGTAGAATTCAGTGATACTTTGTAGAAGGTCAATTAAAATGGTGAGAATGGGCATTACTACTTTACACGCACTCTTAAAAAGGATTCATTCCTTCCCCACTAAGTATTATGAGAGTTACAGGTTTTTGTAGACGTTCTTGTTTTTTTCCAGTTCCCTTCCCCTTCCCATCCACATACTGTCTTCTGCCTCCACATTCCCTTCCCCTGTTTTCATTCTCATAATTATTATTCTTAGCTAATGTTTATGACACAGAGTTCACATTCACTGAGCTTCTTAGGTTCCTGCACATGACACACCCTAGTTCTACTTACTTCCCTTCCCGTCCCCTTTTCCTCTCACACTCCATCTCCTGTATCACTTCCCATTTGCAAGAGATCCATCCTCTTATTTTCTTCCACCCATTTATTATTATTCTCTTTTGTATTCATTTTATTCTACTGAGAAATGCCATACAGCACTTAAGCCTGTATGATTGTCTTATTTCACTTAAAATATTTTCCAGTTGCATCTATTTTCCTACACATGCCTCAGATTCACCCTTGTTTATAGCTAAGTCGTATTCCATTATGGATAGATATTAAATGTTCTTTATCCATTGGTCTGTTAATGGAGATACTGGCTGCTTCCAGGATTTAGCTATTGTGAATTGTGCTTCTATAAACACTGATGTGCACGTATCACAGTAGTATGACATCATTAGCTCTTTGGGGGAGATCCCTAAAAGGGAAATAGCTGGGTGATGTGGAATTTCTAATTTTAATTTCTTGAGAAATCTCTGTACTCACTTCCACATTGGTTGTACTAGTTGATGTTCCCAACAACAATGTAGGAGGATTCATTTTTCACTGTAACATTGGATAGCGTTTGTTATTCATTAACTTCTTGAAAGTTGCTATTCTTTGTGGTATAAGATAAGATCTCAGTATTGTTTTAACTAACACTAATGGCCAGAAATGTTAAACATTTTCTCTTGCATTTGTTGGTCATTTGTATTTCTTCTGAGAATTGACTGTTCATTTTACTTGCCCATTTCTTGACTGGGTCTTTTATTTTGTGTGGTCTACTATTTTGAGTTCTTCATAAAATCTAGATATTAGTCTTCTGTCAGAGGAATAGTTGGCAAATATTTTTCCCGTTCTGGGGGTACACTCTACTAATTGATTCCTTTGCTGTGCAGAAGGTTTTTAATTTGATGTAATCCCACTTGTTACTTTTTGTTATTATTTCTTGTGAAACTAGAGTTCTGTTTACAAAATCTTTTCCTACACCTGTGATTTTAAGTGTTTTACCTATTTTGATATTCCTCAAAGAAGGTCCAAAGAACTCCACCAAAATGCTGTTAGAATTAAAAACCAGCTTTAACAACATAGCAGGATACAAAAATCAATACACAAAAATCAATACACAAAAATCAATGTCATTTGTGTATGTCAATAATGAGCTCAATAAAAAAGAAATTGTGAAAACAATGATTTTATGGTGGCATCAAGAAAAATGAAGTATCTGAGAAATAAACTAACCAAAAAAGTGAAAGATCTCTATAAAGAAAACTACAGTACTCTGAAAAAGGAGATTGAAGAGTGCATCAGAAAATAGAAAGATGTCTCCTGCTTCTGTATGAACAAAACCAATACTGTCAAAATCGTTATACTCCCAAAACTGTTGCACAGATTCAAAGCAATCCCAATCAAAATGGCAACAGCATGCTTCACAGATGTAGAGAAAATAATACTAAAATTTATATGGAACCTGAAGAGACCCAGAATAGCAAAAGCAATCTAGGGGAACAAGAGCAAGGCAGAAGACATCACAGATTTCGAGATATGTGACAAAGCAACAGTGATAAAATAAAAAGCAGACATGTGGAGCAATAGAATAGAATAAAGGATATAGAAATATCCTCAGACACATTAAGCTATTTGATCTTTGACAAAGGGGCCAAAAGCATATGATGGAGGAAAGATAACCTATTCAAGAAATCATGCTGGAAAAATTAGATATATATTTGCAGAAGATTGAACTAGGACCCATGTCTCTCACCATCTACTAAACTAAAATCAGAATGGATCAAAGATTTAGACATTAAAACAGAAGCATCAAGCTTACTAGGAAACAATAGGCGATTAATTTTTCAATGCATCTGTATAATCAGTGTTCCTTCTGATTTAATAGTTGAGAGAGTTTACCATTAAAGCTAAATGAAACTGAAATCACTTTGTGAGATTTAAAATCTAAAATTTTATTTTATTCAATATAGAGTTATGGGCAATTTCTACTTTCTGTGTGTACATTTTCTAAGCTGTCTTTCTTTGAGAATTTATTTTCCTTAATTTGTCTATTTTCTTAGTGAAAACATTATTTTAATATTTTATTTTGAATTTAAAAGTATCTATAGCATTGCTTCCTCTTTTCTTTCTCTTACAGTAATTAATATTGTTTCTAAATGGCTTATCAATTTTATTAATATTTTCAAATAAATGAGTTTACATTTGATTTTTTCAATTGTGGAGCTGATTTTCTATTTGGTTTATATATCTACTCTTTATTATTTCTTTACTTCATTTGAATTTAGTTTGCTCTTCTTTTTCTAACTTCTCATGGTGAAGACTTACACCATTATTTTAAACCTCTTTTCTATCCTGAGGTGAGCATTTAAACTATTTCCCTCTAAATACTAATTTAGATGCATCTCACATATTTATACAGTTAAATTTTCAACATTATTTAACTCAAAATATTTTCCAAATTTCCCAAAAATTCGATCTTTGAACAATTTAGTAGTGTATGGTTGAATTTCCAAATGTATGATAAGTTTTGAGATGGCTTTTTAAAGACTAATTTCATTTCCATATGATGAGCAAGGGTATACATATCATCCCAATTCTTAGAAATACGTGAAGACATAGTTTATGGCCCAGATGTGCTTTATCCTGGTGAATACCTCATGTGTCTTATAAAACAATATGCTTCTACAATTGTTCATTCTATAAACACAAATTTGGTCAAGCATTCTTCAAATCTGTTGTAAGCTCACTGATTTTTGTCTAGTCCTATCCCTTCCTGGGAGAGTGGTACTAAGTTTTCCAGGCATAACTATCAGTTTTAAATTTTTCTCTTTTATTTAAAAAAATATGCTTCTTATATTTAGGTACTCTATATTAGGTGCATACATTTGTATGACCATTGTCTTCTTTACAATTTTATTCCAAACATAGTCTTTCTATCTTGGATAATAATCTTCTTCAAATCTACTTTGTACATATTCATGTAGCCACTTCCTCTTTCCTGTGATGATGAGGATGAAGGTGATGATGATTACTGCACTGGGGATTGTACCCAGGGCTTTTGCACTGATCTATGTCCCCAACTCTCTTCTTATTTTTTATTTTCAGATAAGTCTAGGTTGCCCAGGAAGTACTCAAACCTGTGATCTTCCTGCCTCAGCCTCCTTCAGTGCTGGAATTACAGAGGTGCGCCACCATATCTGGATTCTATCTGCATTTTATCTTGTCTAGGTTTTTTGTTTGTTTTCACTTAAAAATGTCTCCACACTTAAAATGCTATTTTAAAAATAAAGTTGCACAATGTTTGTCTTTTAATCTAACACATTTATATTTAATACAATGATTGGATGGTTGAGCTTAATCCTGTCATCTGACTATTTTTTCTTTCGTTTTAAAGTTTATTGTTTCATATTTGTTTCTTTTTTAAAAGAGAAAAAAGATAAACAAACAATGAAACCAAGTTTCAAAATAGGTTAGCAGGACAGTTACAACTGTTGATACACTGCCTATAGTTGTCTTCGTAGAAATTATTCAGAGTGCAGGATATAGGCATGATATCTTGTCTAAATAATATTAGCAGAAAACATCATTTTTATTTCTTTTCACATCTTCACAACACATTTCAAAAACATTCTATCTTGGCTACTGGGTTATTAGAATATATTATTTTTCACTTTTTTCTCTATGGATTATATGTTTTTAACACAATGTGGTATATTTCAAATTAATAATATAACACTTCAGATGTATATGATGCTAACAAAAATATAGTTTAATTTACTGTCTCTCATATTTTACGTTATTAGTTGTCATGTATTTTTTTCTAGGTACATTGTAAATTACACAATGCATTTTTATTATTCTTGCTTAATGGAAATTTAAGAATTAAGAAAAATGCTATTTTATTTTCCCACATATTTACCAACTGCAACATTCTTCCTGCCTCCCTGAATATCCATATTTCCATCTGGTCATGTTTTTTTCCAGCCTGCCTAACTTCCTAAGATCACTTCAGTGTGCATCTATCATTGATAAATTCTTTCTGTTTTCATTACCTAAAATAAATTCTTGCCTTCATTTTCACAGGATATTACGGCTGGATATAAAATTCTAGGCCAATGTTGTAGCTGCTGTTGCTTCAATACTGTAGAAAGACTTTTCCATCGTCTCCCAGTTTATGGTAGTTTTGTCTCAGCTTTCTAAAATAATTCTTGCATTTTCCTTATGCATCTAATTTTCCCTCTGGCTGATTTCAATTTTTCTTTATTCTTATTATCAATAACTGTTTCTTCATATTTATTCTGTGGGTTCATTGAGCTTCTGGAACCTGCAGGTTGCCATTCTTCATCAATTTGGAATTTAATGTTTTGTCCCTTCTGTCTTCTATGCTGTCTTTCTAAAATCTCCCTCTTTGTACAATAAACCAAATGATATGCTTTCACATATAACTGAATCTCTCTTCACATTTTTATTTTTAGTGTTATATGTTTACATTAAATAATAATTGTAGTCTCTTGGGTGAATATATATATATATATATATACCATATCTCCATCATTTTCAAGCCCTTGTCCCCTCATATTTTCCTGCTTTTCTATTTTAGTCTCAGTATTTCAGTTTAAGTTCCTTTTTCTCATTTTTAATTTTTTATATTAATAATTTCTATAGAGTGTCATGTTAATTTATTTTTATCTTTCTGTATTTTCCAATATGCTATGAAGCCCTTTTGAGAAAACAACTACTTCTGATGTTTTATTTTTCAATTCTAAAGAAATCTCATTTTTTGTGGGAGTTGATAGTTTTTATTCTATCAAACTGATAGTACCAATCTGTTCATTTATATGCCCATAGTTTTCTTTAAATTCCTGGACACATGTACAACAGCAGTTTCAAAGACATTATCTACTAACTCAAATACTTATTTTATCTGTATATCTGTTTATTCTGGTTATTTGCTATATTTTTTGTTGTCAAGTACAGTCTTGTATTTTGGATATTGCAAGTACTAGGCTACTAAAATCTAAATTATTTTTCTTCTCTTTTCTATTTTTTTGGGGGGGTCCTTTTATTGAATAGTGAGTTGTTTTCTTTTAAACCATGAATTTAGTGGCTGACCAATTAGATCCTGTGATACTTTTAGGTTTAGTCATGGGTACTATACATTAATCATCGCTCTGTGATAGAGACACTTTTTCCTTTCTAAGGTATGGGTTTCTCAGATGTCTAATCTGATTGTCTTAGGGTTTCTGTAATATTCATTGAAATTTCAGGCTCAGTTCATTAAAATTCCAGCATCTTTCAATATTATGTCTCTTCTGGGTCTCAGTGACTCTATCTTACCGGGTGTCTTGGACGGTCTGTCATACAGAGCGTAGAATCCAAGAGGCCTGTGCTAATACCTGGGGCTCCTTCTCTGTACAGTCCCCACCCCGCATTCAGGATTCTGACAAGCAAATGTCACGGGTGGCACTGCCCCAGACGTCACCCTCGATTTGTCTGCTGGAGGCTGGCCCCACCCCAAGTTCACAGTGTAGAAAGACAGTGCAGTAAGATGAACATGGGGCTTACTTTGAGTCTGTCTCTTCCTTTGAGTAGCACAGTCTTGCATTAACTATAAAATTCAATACTTGATAATAATTGCTTTATTTTTTTCTCAGCTTTACTAGAAGGAAACTATGTCCAAAACCCATTAATTCATTATGGCTATAACTGGAAATCTTATTTAACACTTTATTAATAATTTGCATGATATTTTATAAGGCTTATCAAATGCTGGAGGCATGCCTGAAAGACAATAAAGCAAGGGCAAGACAATGTCTGGCTTCTGAACCACCATGCGCTGTTAAACAAGACAAGCACTCCCTGTCAACGCTGGGTGTGTGGCACAGTGAGGCAGCACTCGCCTATCACTCTGGAGGTCCTGGGTTTGATCTCCAGCATGTGGTGGAGGGAATGAGGGGACCCTATCATCTAAATTCCCTTGGCTTACATTTACAAAAGGAGTACACAACAGATACAAGGTGTTTATAAGATTAGGCACTCCAGTACATGACACACTCTTTGTGCCATGTTTAGCAAATAGCAAGTTCTCAAGAACTTTTTAATGTCATAAATATTCAATTAGCTATTATATGTACTATTGTTACTAAGATTTTCCCAAGAAATACCTTAATAGGCATAGATGATTATTGAACTCTAACAAGATTGAGAAAAGGAACTTTATAGTATGATACATACAACAATAAAGAGTTTGTAACATGTTAAAGAGGTCCTTAAATTGAATTTGGTTGTACCAGTCTAAATTCATTTCTAAATATTGCATTGTTTCCCTAATGTAAAAAAAAATCCTGAAAGAGTGACAAGACCTGAAATGTACAATAGATTTTATGATAATGAAAGGGAAAGAAAGAACTCAAAATAAAAGAACAACTAGGATAGTTTCATGGTTCATTACGGTGGCCCCCCAGGCTTCATGTATTTGCATTGTGCATTTGTGATTGGTTCATTGTCTAGTGTTTGGATTGGTGGTGTCAGTGCTACACCCTCCTAGGGGGTGGAGCCAGGATGTGATGTAATGGCAGGAAGAAGGTCTCTTGCGGGTTTCCGCTTGCTGTTTGCAGCGGCCATGAACTGCAGCCCCGCCATGCCACCCTGCCTTGGAGCCAACTGATTATGGACTGCAACCTCCAAAACTGTAAGAAATAAACTTTCCTTCTCCAACTTTGGGCATCAGGTATTTTGTCTCAGCGATGAGTAAGAAGTAACTAAGACAGATAGGAAAAAGGAGAAAAGCAAGAAGGGAAAAAAGTATATGTATATAGGTACACGTTTATGAATGTATGTATATATATATATAAATATATATACATATATATATACATATATATATGATAGATAACTATACTACTAATCTCCACTAGTTCATCCAAAAGAACAATCTGTGTTTTCATTATTTGACTGTTTGATAATTTTTTCATGCCTAAATCCTGTAACCTGAACAACTACTTCTAAGATAACAATATACAATATATTAACTAGTGTTAACTTCCTACTTTTAAAAAAAATATGTATTGCTTCTATCCTTTTTTTTCTGATTTTCTTTTTAAAATTAAAAAATTAAAAATAAATTTAAAATAATTCGGACTTATACGAGAATTTATGTTCTTCGTGTGCCAATAGGATAGTGTAGCAAAAATAGTCCATGGTATCTATGTATATTCTTTCTCATTTGCCAGGCATTGTAGTGGTTTTGTGTTTATTCTTCAGAAGACATTATGATCCTTCAAGTCTAGAATAACATTGCATGGCACAAATGTTTATCAAATGGTATAAAATAAATGAATGAATAAAAGCAAATGTTATTTTGGTTTAGTAATTCTTTGCTTTTGTATTATTATCCAACGTGACTTGAATTTTCAGGATCACTCTTTTGCTTAATCCATTTCTGTTATTTCCTCTCTCAGAACCAGGAATAAAGACATAAGATCAATGTCCACGGAATTCCCGCATGTATAAAGATATAAGGGGTAACAAAAGCAATACAATACAATTCCTACTAGCATGCCTGATTGACTAGCACTCAAATCACTTCCCCCAAGCCAGGACTTCTGTTTGGTGGGTATCTGGGGGTGTCAAACTTCATTCCTTCCTCCTCTCTAACTGCTCTCCTTGCTACCACTGGGCTTTGTGTCATTTGTATGGTCATTCAATAATACATCCCCTGCCACCAGTAGTGCTGTGGTGTCAGCTAGTCTTCCATTCTGCTTCCAAAATCACCATTCTGAGCTGGGAAACTTGCCCTCATCTTCATTTCTGTTATTCTGCATTAGCAAGATGCATTTGTATTAGTTATCTGCTGATGCATAACAAATAATTCCAGAATGGAATAACTTAAAACTACATCTATTACATTGCACACACTTTGTGGCAAGATTTGATTAACAAAGGATCTACAAAGTATGGTTGAAGCATATGATAAATGCTTAAATTTTAAAAATTTATCACAGTTAAAGGCACATTCATCAACCCCCCTCCAAATACTCCTCCTCTCTTTGAACACACTTATTTTATTGTTCTTGCTACTTTCTGAAGCAGTTCTGAAAGTCCTCTTTCATGTCTTTATGAGGTATGATTAAAAATTCACTGAACACTATTGCTGAGCCTCACTCAAAGGCAACGCAGGCCCGTAAAAACACTACAATGTGTCCTCATCCACCTTTTTCCCTGGCTGTAGCACTGTGGACTTCTGGTTCTTCCTAAAAGTCAAAATGACCATGAAAGAGAAATGTTTTGGATCAGTTTAGAACATCGAGGCAGCTGTGACAGAAGAGGACTTTCAGAACTGTTTTGAGAAGTGCCAGGAACAGGCTCAGTGTGTTCAAACTGAGAGGAAGGACGTGAAGGGGGTTAACGGCAATGCTCCCTTTACCGAAATCATTTTCTAAAACATTTAAACATTCACTGTATGCTTTGATCATACTTCATACGTTAGATGCTTTTCACTTACTTTCTCTTGAGTTTACGGCTTAAGCTTTAGCCCAAAAATATCTGCTAAAAAAAGCTCTGGCTTAGACTCCATGTGAAACAATGTCAAGACTGTCCAAGGGAAAATAAACATGAAGGCAAGGAAATGCAATGTCACGTGACAAAAGACCCGCGTGGGAGTATGGAAAAGAGACAAAAGAACTATCATCCAATATTTGATGAGCTATCACATAGATGTATTTAGCAGTCCTCTGTAGGGCAAAACCAGGACCCATGCATGGGAACGATGGGGAAGAGTTGGCTCACTCTAAGAGAAAATATTAGTGCTGTTCAAAGGTGATTAGTACTGCATAGATAGATGGTCAGAGTCCCAACTGTGGTTGGCTTGTGTATTAGTTACTTTTCTCTTGTTGTTGAGACAAAATTCTTGACACCCAAAATGAAGCAAGAGAAGTTTATTTCTTACAGTTTTGGGGGTTTCAGTTCATACTCAGCTGGCCCCAAGGCAGGACGGCATGGCAGGACAGCCGTTCATGGCCACTGCAAATAGTGAGAGCAAACAGCACAGAAGAGAAAAGACATGCCTTCTTCCTGACCTTGCACTGTAGGCTGGCTCTGCCCCTGCGTGGGTGCAGCACTCACATGGCCAATCCCAGTTCTAGACAACCAACCAATCATGAACACCAGACTCAGCCATGTCCATGATTGTATGAGACTTGGAACGGAGTATCTGAACACAAACCATAACAGCTTGTGTTTCAGGGAAGATTCCAGGGAATATATCAGAGTAGACTGATCTATAAGGTCATTTTTAATGTAGTTCTGTGAGCAATCAATTTCAAGCCAATTGCTAATCAATACAAATATCAAAACAACTCCAGTGCTTCCCTTTCTACTACCAACAAGATCACATCAATGATACTGCTGTCTGAAATGTTACAAGGGCTTCCCCGCAGCCATCTTCATGTGTCTCTATCAGGTTAAGTTTCTAGAGAACTATTCCACTCACAACAGTCCTTCCCAACCACTAATACCGGGTGGTCCTCTATTACCTTAGGAAGGAAGCGCCCTTCCATAGCCATAAAAACTGAGCCCTGATCCTCCCTACCTGGCTTCTCTCTATCCTTCTCCATGTGCATGGATGTGACTGCACTCATCGTTATTCACTAAGTAGGGAAAACCCATTTCCACCACCAGGTTTCTACTGTGACCAAAAGACACCAAGCTGGAGACCCTGGATCTGCCATCAAGCAAGGGGCTTCCCACTTCCTGAGTGGGCTGCAGTGCAGGCACAGAATCTAAAACACAAAGTTTTAGTGTCCTCAGAATGGAAAAGAACATGGCGATTCCTGTCTCAGAATATGTGGGAAAATATTCTTGAAGAATTTGTGGAATTTAACAAGTTAAGATGGAGCCAGGATCCACTGCACTTTTTGGCTGGAAGAACAGGCATTTCCTCCAACCCTTTTGAAAGGAAGGTCCAGGGTTCTACGAGTCATCAGTCTTAACAGTCAGTGTCGAAAGAACCCAGCCATGTCCACTTTCAAATAGTCCAATAAAAGAACTGCTAGAACATAGTCACAGAAAGATTCTGTATTTCAAACATTATAGTGAACAAATTAATGTCTTTACACAGATGTACAAATGTAATATCTCATCCACTAAAGATAGTGCTAGGGTCCTAATGCTGAGCTCCTCTGTGAATGTGCAGTCCATGGTAACTTCCCAGCCCCATGACAGATCAGGAGTAGAATTCACAACTGTGAAGCACTGAGAACAGACAAGTGCTCCTTAGAAAGGCCCCCAACTTCCAGGAACACAGTGGTATACTACAGTCATTTCCCATTTTACTAATACCAGAAATGATCCTATCTTGGTATGCCCTTTCTTATCAATGGCCCCCTAGCAAATGAGTGGGACAATAAAATAACAAACTATAAATCCTGTTTCTCCTATATAGACTACTTATACATTGATAAATTAGGTAAAATAATAAATTAACATCAATAGTTAATAACAAAACAGAAAACTATGATAATATACATGTAATAATATATGCATACTCATGTATCACTCATAATTATAGATGCCTACTCATGTTCATGGCAGCACAACTTATAATACTAAATCTTGGAAGGGTCCCATATATCCACAAACAGATGACTGGATAAAGAAAATGTATTTACACACCAAGAAGTACTACTCTGCCATAAAGAAGGATAAATTTGAGTCATTTGTCGAATATAGAGGCACTTGAGACAATAATGTTAAGGGAGATAAATCAGGCACACAAGCTTAAACATAATATAATTTCTCTTATATGAGAAACTCAAAGTATAAATAATTTCATAAGACTAAGAGATAATAAGAAACAGGGTGATAGTTAACTTGCAAAAATGGGGCTGGGGATTTGGCTCAGTGGTTTAAGCACCTGTCTGACAAGCACAGGGTTGTGAGTTCGATCTCCAGTACCAAAACAAAACAAAAAAAAATGGTAAGGGGATTGCAGATGGAGACCTGGGGAGTTGAGAATAAAAAGAAGAAAGATATGTTGAGTACATGTATCTACTCCCTAAAATGAATGCAAACTTGGTACACTCCAAACATGTACTAACAATTATTTTTTAAAAGAAACAAAGAGTCCCAGAAGACAGAACCATTCATTCTCTAGTCATGCAATTCTGGCAGGGAGGCAAACAGCTGAGGGCTTAAGACCCTCTTTTACATCAAAGGGATCGACCAAGATGCTCTTTGCTATGTCTTAAATTCTGAACCCAAATTGTGTCAACTTCCTAGACATAACTGAGTAGAAAGACTCCATAGTATAAAAATTAAAGGTATACTAATTTTAAGAGTGCTACCTTAAAAAAAAATCTTGCAAGTGAGCAAAGTAACTAACAGAAAGAACATAAAGATATATGTTGACGTCTTATAAATTATCTCAAAATCATTCACCGTCTTGGCAAGTATACATTTAACAAATGTACAAATGTAAGTTTATACACGCAGAGTTTATTTGGCACAGTAGTGTGCAGGAAATGCAGTTTCTAGCCGAGGGTATCACATAGTTAGCACTATAACTTCAAATCGAACTTCACTGAAATCTACTAGAAATGACTGCGGAAATTGCATTTGGCACTTTTTATTTGAGGTCAAGAAGGTGGGTCAAAGTTAAAGTACAGGTCTATTGTTTAACAGTGTGCAACTCTTGTCAAAATTTGTCAATGCTTTCTAAAGATAGTGTGACAGACAGAAAAGGCAAAATGTCACTTAACAAGTTGCAGCAGAATTCTGCGTTTGATCAGTCCATTCTTATTACATTTTGAGCTTTAAATTACATGCTCAAGGCTTCCTGTTCTCTCCATAAACCATTAAGATTTCTTCCTTTCTGGCAAGAATGGTCTTTGGAATATGGACCCATCCAAGTTTGAAAATAATCAAATAGTAATGAAGTTCTTAGCAGAATTTCCAATTTGCACTTTAGATTATGAGACTCAAAACATAAAAGTATACGTAAGATGATCTTTCATTACTGCCTAACACCCTCAACATAAATATTGATATATGTATAAGAGTGACCTGCTCTTATATTTTTAGAAATCAATTACTAGAAAAAGCATAGTCTCAGTAAGGAAAATCACAGCTTCATATTGCTTCTATTTTGCTTGCTGCATGAAAGTTGACCTTTTGGATTAGAAAATATTTATTAGATTCAATTCACTTAAGAGCAAAGCTCCATGGTTTCCTAAGTACGCTAGCAAATTATTTCAGAATATAGACTGGAACACATGCTGGAATCACATCCAAGCACTCAAACCTACAGTAATTTATGTTGATCACTATTGCCAGCTATGACTGCTGGGGCTCAGCCCTACATCCTGTGTCAAGGTGGGCAAGGTAATGAAGCATTAAGTCTGGCCTGGGCTGGAGAATGGGCCTGTCTCGGCCTGGTGCCCCTGAATGAATGTACAGCAGGGCAGAGCCAAGCCGACAGCGTCTGGCATTTCTGCTTGGCGGTCACCACAGCTGACCTTTTTGAAAAAACATGTGAATGTGTGCGTGTTCTAATAATTCAGCTTGAGTTAGGCCTAAGAGACACCAGACAGCTCTTTGGCCTGTCTCTGGCTGAGCTTTCCCATCAAATGTGCTGGTGTGCTTTGGAGTAAGGGCTGCAACTGATTTGGGACACACCTGTTACTGTGACTTAACCAGCTGGTCAGATATAACCAACTTGCCTCTCCCAAAGGTAGTGAATGGAGCAGCAGGACTCGCTAGCCATTTAGTGGTTGGAAGGACACGTTTTAAATTGTACAAGACAAGGGACCACTGTCTGTCAATCGGCTGTCCTGGGAAGAGACAGACCCACACTGCTAAACTCACACGGTCTTTGAGAAGTTCCAGTAGGCTGGCCTACTTTGTTCATGGCCATTTCACAAGAATACTTGTGTTCAGGCTGTGACTTTTCCTTGTTATTTGGATGGTTGTCTATAAATAGGAGCATAAGCTCTATTAGAATGGCAGATCAAGTTCAAGGGCAAAGCTGAGCAGGGTGTGATGGGACAAGTATATAATCGCAACACATTGGGAGGCTGAGGCGGAAGGGACACAAGTTTGAGTCCTGCCTGGGTAACTTAGTGAAACCGTATCTCAAAATTTAAAATAAAAAGGGGCTGGGGATATAGTTCAGTGCAAAGACCTTATGTTTAAGCCCCAGCACTTAAAAAGAAATAAAAAGTAAAGCTTATCTGCTTCTAAATGTCTGGACATTCAATACATCTTTATAAAGAACATTCTTTACTGAAAAGGAAAGATAAATGGCCTAGTCAGTAGGAGAGTAGAATGATTCACTTGGGAACCAAAGTACCTGGAAGCCTTCATGTCCTCTTCCCCCCCTCTAGAGATAGCTACAAACAAAAGTGCAGAGTGAATAAGACTGATCTCGGGTGGTTCATGCCTGTTTTTTCTGATTTTACTCCTGCATTGGTTCTGTTTTCCTAGTATCCCTTCCATCTTCCCTTCCAGCAACCTCTGTTTACAGACCAATCAGACCTGATCCCTTGGCCAAAAGTTGTACTACAATGAATTCTGGGGACACGAATCCTGTACAGCATTGAGATGGTACCCTCAGTAGGGATTAGTGGAAAGAGGTGCCCTTCCTGGTTTAAAAAAGTCCAGGAAGGTTTCATGGAAGAAGTAGCATTGGAGCTGAACCCTAAAATATGCATACATCCCAGGAGCCTGCCTTGTTTCGGGAGCTGGAAATAATTCAAGGCGAGATGTAAGTAGAACAAGGTCCTTGGAAGGCTCTGGCCGGGACGCTTCACCGGCTGACCGCTGCAGTCTGGCGGCTGTGGAGACTGAATGTGAGCCACGCCCATGCCAGACCATCATCACTTCAGGGCCCACCTCGAGCAAACTCACCTCTAGGCCGGGTTTGCCTCCTGGAGCTGGAAGCCTAGCAGTCAGCGCCCCCTTTGGGGTGAAGCTCCCACCCCTCAGCCACCCTCGGCTCCTCTGGGGACCTGGGAGAGGCTATGTAGCCCTCTCTCATTGGCCCAAATCCTCAGAATGGACTCCAGGGGTGGAGGGCAGTGGTGAATGGCGGGGTGCTGAGAGGGGAAAGCTACGTGAGTCATCCAGGGTGCAGATCACGTGATGCGACGTGGAGACCTGGGGAGACAAAGGGCCGTCCCTGGCACTCATAGTGCACCGCGTCCACGCCGGCTGCGGGGACTAAAGCATCTGTCTTGACGTCACTGATGCGGAGTCAGCAAACTCCTGACGCTAAAGCTCCAGCCCCCAGGGCCTGCAATCGGGGCCTAGTTTGGAAATGGAGCCAATGCAGATCTAAGCAGGTCTCGTGGGGTGAGATGGAGTGAGCCCTCTCAGCCAATGGGCCTGGTGTTCTTATCTCCCAGCCAGGCAGGGAGGACACATTTGAAGATGAAGGTGGAGATGAGCACGGGGCGTCCAGGGCTGCAGGACCAACCGCGGACAGCAGCCCCAGAAGCTCGCGGAGTGCCTTGGAAACACTCTCCACAATGACTCAGGAAAACCCGACGCTGCCACCCTGGATCTAGGACTTCAGACCATACACGTCTGCTATTTAAATCACCCAGGTCTTCGCCTTTGGTTGCAGAGGGCCCAGGAATCCAGCTCCAAATAACATAGAGACGCTGCCCTGGGCATTCACAGACCCCAAGAGCCGGGAAGGGAGGAGGCCGCTGCAAGCGGGTGCTGGAGTGAGTTTGCAGGAGCCATGAGGGGGATTCTGAGGGTCATTTTGGGGAGACAGAGTTGCAAGACCCTTGGATGAAGAGTCAGGAGATCGGGGCTTTGTTTCCACGTTGCCTTTTTCTAAGAGATTTTAGAAAGTCACTATTTTGTCCCCCTACAATTGATTTCCTAAAATAATATAAGAAATTCCACCTGCCAGCTATGCCTCTTCTAGGTAATTTCCCAGAAGGGTTAAAGACACCGTATTACAGTGATGCATGCACACCTATGTTCACAGCAGCACAACCCAAAATAGCTAAGCCTTGGAAGGGTTTCCTATGTCCATCAACAGATGAATGGATAAATACGATGTGGTATTTACACACTGTGGAGTACTACTCTGCCAGAAAGAAGCATAAACCTGAATCGTTTGTAGGAAACCAGTTGCATCTTGAGCCCATAATGTTAAGTGAAATAAATCAGACATAAAGCTTAAATATTACCTGTTTCTCATATATGAGAAACCCAAATTATAAATAAAGAGCAAAATGAAGGACAGATGACAGGAAGTAGGAGACTGACCCTTCTCAAAGGGGATCAAGAGATGGAGGGAGAGGAATGAATGAAAAGACCACAGATGTGGAATGTGCAGGTACCAGTTCCCCACAAGGAATGTGCTCTTAAGTGCTGCAAACATGTATCCATAAAGTATTTTATTTTCACATCTGTTGTCTCATTTTAGTCCTGCCTTTTTGTCTCTGGCTGCTCACAGGACTGAAAGGTTCTCTCCTGGCAGGCCTGGGCACAGATGTGAAATTCTCCCAGCAGCAGCTGCAAACATCCCACAGGCCAGATGTTTCAGGAAGGCTTCTCTTTATTCATGACTATTTTCAAGAGCTGATTTCAGATTACCACTGGTTGCTATGGCCAAGATTCTTTATAAATGAGAGTAACACTCCTGAAAAGTTACAACCCCCCACCCAGGCGGGCTGCCTTTCCCCGGGTGGCTTTTCTCCATGGCAGTTATTACCCTCTGGCACTTTACACATGCATGATGATAATAGCAGCCTTATGGAGACAAGACCTGTGGGCCGCTTTCGTCATTTATGTATCCTCAGTGATAAATGACCTAGGAGACATCCTGAACAGACACAGTAACTGGCAGAAGTCACAGCTCCTGGGCATCCAGCCCAGAATTTAGAGCATGATAAATACTTGGAGGGTGTTCATTGAGTGAATACATGATTACCAGAGCACCACAAATTTACAGTGTTTATTGTGCAAGGATTTCATATGTACAGACGTGGATTAAAAGATCGAGAAATTGGAAGGATCTGATCAAGTTCACATGAGTTAAAGGTGGAATCATTCTATGTCTTGATATCCATCCTAGAACCTTAAAAACAGCAGAGCACCAGAAATAACCTCGTAGAAGTAAAGCACAAAGACAGCTCCCTACTGAAGAGAATTTGAGACAAAGGCTCTTGGTTCCCGAGAAGGTGGTGACATCATTCTAAAATGTTCCCTGAGACACCTTTTGGTGGCCACAGCCTCATAAAATCCCTTCCTTGGAGAGAGGGTAGGACCTATATATGCAGTGTGTCAGTCTGTGATTAGATTCCAAATGGCAAATGGCAAAAGGGGAATTATCTGCAGTGAGCCCGCTTCATCAGGTGAGATAGTTAAGATAGTTTTGTCCCACAAACTATCCCTTGGTCACACAAGGGAAGGTAAAGAAATATGCCTTGGTTGCCCTGGAAAAAGCAGCAGCTCTTGTGCCGTGAGCCACCAGGGGAGGGGGCAGCCACCCGAGAGCAGTATCCAGCGAGGAGAGGACCTCGGCCATCCAGCCACAAGGGAAAGCACTCCAGGCCCAGACAGCTCAGAAGAGGGGCCAGGGCCGCTGCCAGCCAAAATCTGAACCGCAGCCTACCTGACCCCACGCTGAAGAGCCCACTGCACCTGCCTGTACTTCTCTGCAGAGAAGCAGAATAGCACATGGCTGTTGCCTGGGACCCCACGTGGGTAGTACCTGCATAGGAAACCCACGGTTAGCTGGGCCAGCCCATTTCTTAATGGTAGAAGATACATAACACACATGAAGGTATGGACAGCTGTTTTAAGAATGAGAGACACTATGAGAGCCATTCTTGGCTTCCCTCTTGTCTGGTCTTGAAGACCTGAAACGCCCTCCTCGTCCTGCTCAGATCAATTCCATACTATGTTGTTTCATGTGAACTCCGTGTACGTGACAATATGAACAACTATTTGGAGGAAAACAAGAGTCAATATGATAGAGAGTGAGTATCACGATTGCCTAGCTTTGAAATTTATGTCTCTTACATTGCTTTCTTGTGATCCGCTTTGTTCTGTTTTTTTGTGTTTAATTTTACCCTTTTGATATAATTGCACATATGTTTGAGTGTGTAAGATGGATGACCATATTGCTGTTTTTGTCAGATCATGGAGCAGAACTGTTAACAGTCTCACTGTTTGAATGTGCACTTTACATATTTTAACTTGGTAATTTGAACAACTATTTCCAAGAAGTCAGTATGTAATTTGTCAAGTAATAATTTCTTAGGTTTTTTTGTTGTTGTTCTTTTCCTTTTTTCCTTGGAATTCTGTATTGTTGCTACCCTTTATTCTGTTTTATTTTTTCTCTTTAAATAAAATTATTTTTAAAAAAAGAAAAAAAAGAAGATACATAAATAAAAGTTGGGAGTGGCTGCTGGGTAGGGCTCATTATTGTTTAATTAATTCCAACTGTTTAACTGGAAACAAAGAAAAAGCTTTGAGTACAGATTTTGGGGAAGGGTCCAAAGCACACTGAACACATTCAGGACTGCTAATCTGTGAACTCAAAATGATGAAAGTGATAAATGTCATGTTATATATATTTTATCATGTTTTTTAAAAGGAGATGACTAAAAAGAAAAGACTATTGAATCACTCTACTTCTTTGAGACAGCTGAGGAGATTCTTCTCAGACTCCTCATACAGCTCTATGTAAAGTTAATTCTAATTAATTATAAATATGCTTTAATTTTAAAATGAATTCTGTTTCTCAAAATATTTTTAAATATTCAAAGATAAACTCTGTATTAAATAAATATTGAGCCTGTCTGATTTGTTTAGGGAGAATTTGAAAAATTAATGTAAATTAATAAAAGTGAAATTTAGGCCTAATCTTATTGAAGCAAGAGATTAGGGCATGACCAGCCGACTGGGCAAGGGTGTGGCCTGTCAGTCATACAGATCTAGGACACATATGTCTCAGGCTTGTATCTGGAACCAATCAGAGAAAGCCGTCTTCCATTCATCTGGCATGACGTCAAGCAGGTTTTTGATAGGAAGGCCCAGATCTAATGTCAAAATGGGGACACCCACTAGCCTCGTGATAACTGTGATCTTTCTCTCAGCGCCCACTCTCACTCTGAAAAGTGCATTGCTTTTCCTACTTTAATTGGCCAGCACTCATTTTCAGAGTAGTACTTCTTTCTGTACCTTTAATAAATGTAAAAACCTTGCTACCTTTTGCACCTGTCTTGTCATTTCTTTGTTTGGGACACTAAGAGCCTAGAAAGAATATCCAGAAGGTGCCCATGGGAACCCAGAACCCTGATAACACTTTTAATGAAGTTGAGCCTCAAAAGCAAGAGCCAAGCATGGTGGAGCACTGCTATCATCCCAATATTCTTGGAAACTGAGGCAGAAGAGATCACAAGTTTAAGCCCAGGGCAGCACCTTAGCAACTTAGTAAGACCATGTCTCGAAATTTAAAAAAATAATGATTGAAAAAAGACTGAGGGTGTAGCTTAATATGAAGGTCCTGGGCTCAATCCTGAGTGTGGCAAAGAAAAATAAAAGAAAATACTGAGAGAGGAGGCAGAGCAGGTCTGCCAAATTGTGGAAGAGGAGAGAAGCCAGCCAGGAGGCTGTGAGGAACCTTTAGTCTAAGGCCAAGAACCAGGGCCCTGACCCAGCTGGTGGTACCAGGAAGGAAGGCTCTGGGGAATGGAGGTGACGGGAGGCTGCCGGGGGACAGGGTCCGCAGGAGGGGCCTGAACATCCCCACTGTGCTTCTGAGAGGGACAGGAGCTTGACTGCCTGACTTCACCAGCCAGTTCTTCCAGCACAGGCTCCCGGTATTCCGATAGGAACTGAGCTCCCTCCAGGCAGCATCCCAGCCAACACAACAGACTCCCAGTACCATCTTCTCTCCCTTTTTATTGTTTTTTGAAAACAATTTTGTAAAATTTTTTATTACTCCATGTTGGCAGTAGATGATTGTGTACATCATGGGGAAATTGGTACACATACTGAACACGTCTTACATCTTCTTCCTTTAACCCAGACCCTTCGCATTGAGCTTCATGGCCATGCACTGAGCTTCATTTCCAGCCTTCATTTCCTCCTCTCTCTCTCCTTCTTTCTTTCTTCCATCGTCCATCTTCTATCTACATTGCCTCTATTGTGAGCCAGAGTCACACTAAATTGCCCAGGTTGGGCTCGAACTATCAGTCCTCTTGTCCCAACCTCCTAGAGGACGATTACAGGCAGACACCACCGTGCCCAGCTCCACTTCCTTGTTTCTGCTCTCTCATAGTCTACGTATCGTCCTGCGCCTGAGTAGAACCTGGAAATGTAATCATTATCCTAGTGGCACTGCACAAAACCAACATCATTTACTAGCCATCCTCGGTGCCCTGCCCTCAGGCTCCACACTTTGCACTGTCTCGTTGATGTCTCACCATGACCGTATGAGGAAAGTAGAGGAGAGCTCTGGTCAGAGTGGCTGACATCTTGCCCAGTGTCACGCAGCCAGCAGTAGTGGGTAAGGGAGTTTTAACTCAAGGCCATCTGACTCCAACACCTGTGCTTTCAGTCAGTGGATCCCAATTATCTAGTAGCTCTGATGCTATGAAAACGAACTTCATGGTGGGTGGCCATGCCTTCTTTGTATGACTTTTCTTTCCAGGAATCTGGAATCCCCACTCTGTGTCAAGCAAAGAAAGGCAGCAGACATGTCTGTCAGGAAGAGTAGCTGGGAGTGGGCACTAGGAGACACACAAATTTCAAAGCAAGCATTTACATACAGAGCTCTTATGGGAAAAAAAATGATAGGAAATTGCAAAAATAATAGATTGCAATTTATTTAGCTGATGTGAAGTCAGGCCTTCACTTACAGCTTTCAATAAGCAGTAAAGATAAATCTAACACAGATCATGCTCTGGACAGAGGACAGCCCTGCTTCTCAAGCCATTTGAGGTCATTCATTCTTGCCATTTGCTCCCTTAAAATTGCAAATCCAGTTTAACTGGAGTGTCTCTTAATAAAATAAAATAATGAAAGGTGTCTCCAGTTTATATAAGACTAAACATAATATTTTGAGCTCTCACAGTACCACGTATGCATATATATATTTGTAACCCTAGTCCTGCAAAGAGCCTTTATCTCTGAGATATTTTGCAATCGTTTCCATAACCTGGATACTGCTTGTAAAATTTATCTTGACATGCTAACAGATTTTCCCAAAAAGTTGCCAAGAATAATTTCAAGTGGAAAAAACGGTTTAACCTACGTTTTGTATATTCAGGCAAAGACAGGATATACATTTATGCCTTAAGAAGTAAGCCATCTAACCTTCTTTCTAACACATGTTTAAACATGTTTGGGAGAGCAAATATAATTCAACTAAATGAAGTGTGCATTTTATTTTGCTCTGATTATCCTGGAATTCCTTACAGATGAGGAAAGATAACTCTCAAAATATAAATTATTAAATAATCATATAAGTGAAAATATTCTGATGTCTTTCAAAAATAACAGATATAAATGAATATTGACATTGTGAATAATATTTGTTATGCTTTGAATTTTCAAATGGTTAAGATACATAGTGTTTGACTAACTAAAGCCTAATTCTAAATAGAAAACATTTTCTCTAGAATGTGCTAATATAAATATTTCAAACTTAATTTAAAAATCTAGCAACAAAAGTCTGATTCTAAATTTAAAAACTTTCCTTGAAATTGTTCAAGTTTTTCTAAACTCTGCTTATTTTTTTAAAAAACACTGTCTTAAATAGTAACTATTATTCTATGGTGCAATGAATAAATACACGCAGACACTATAAACCCAGGTGGTACTTATATTGCCCAGTCACAGAATGTCTCCTAAAGAGCTCTGGGCCCCAAATTCATACTTTTCTAGTTGGTATTCCAGACTCCCCTCCCCCTCCTTCCTTCCCTGTGTGTACTGAGAAGAAGCAAGACTGAAATTCCAGGCCTCTGTGAGAGTGGGGGAGGCCTGTGCGCAGCGCACAGCAGGATGTTCCTTTGCCACTGGCCCTCTCCAAGCCCAGCCCTTCTGTGACAGGAGCACCATGCATTTGATGCTAGATAGAGGAAGAAGAAATAGAGAAAGAACGGGCTCAATTCTCCTTTTAAAGGAAGTTTATCACCAGTCACAAAAGAATGTTTCCTATAACACGCAGATCAAAGCAAATGCCACAGAAACGTGTCCTGATGGTTCACAGTCATTGGAGAATAAACCAAGAGAAAGGGTACAACCATGCAACAGCTGGTTTTCTGTGGGGTGAGAAAACCCTCAGGTAGCAGGACTAGAAAATGGGGTGGTGGGGGGGCCGCGAATGAAATCCCAAGAAGAAAGGCTGTACCTGTGGCAAAAGGCAGGAAGAGTCCCTGCAAAGGCAGGATCGGCCCTTACACCCCTGGGCAGGCAATCAGTATCATCTGTATGCAAATTTAGAGCCAGTTTGCTTATTATTCAGATATGTAAATGGCTAAAATTTTTAAAGTACAGTCCGTAGCGCTTTCTTCCATTAGAGATCTACTTAAAGAAGCAGCAGAATCAACAAGGCCTGGGAGATCTCTGCAGAAAAGATGCGTTAGAAGTGTCTGAACATCTTACAGACCAGAGATGGCATGCCAGGTCCTCAGACTAATCGTGTGGAGGGGCTGTGAGCAGAGCTGGGGGAATTAAAAGGAGAAAACAAGAGGATTTATTCAAAAATATAGTACATATCTTTTAATTGAGCCATCATAAGAAACATGAGCAGTCTGCAAGACACCTGCACACTTATTTGCAGCAGGGTGTTGTTTTCTTTTGGAGAACAAACAGCCATGGAGGACAGAGGGGCCAACATGCTGTTGTGTGAAGAGCCTCTGGATAGTTAAAGACACGGTGATCAGAAAGTGTGTGTGTGTGTGTGTGTGTAAAACTGTGGCAAGAGGACAACAACCTCTAGGCATTAAGGTGAGGAGACTGAGACACAGAATTTAATCAGGCACCCAAAAATGTAGACATCGAGATAATGCAGATGCAATAGTATTTAACATCAAAGTTTTAAATAAAGACAGGACCGGTCTCCTTGGTTTTTCCTTTTGCTTTACCATCATGGGATATTTTTCATCAATTCTGATTTTAAAAATATTATGTTGATTTGAAGGAAGACTTTTTGTGTCTGGCCCCTTAAATGGTAGCACTAGGCAAGTACCTTACTCCCTCACCTTAGTCCCGGCCCTGGGGACAAGGCAATAAGAGCAAAGGAAGAGATTTGGAAAAGACCCCATGAGTGTGTGTTTTGGACAGAATCCAGAAATCACTTTATTTTAGAGATGGGGTAAATCTCTGTATATATCAGCGACTGGGATAACAGTGATTTTTTTTTCTAGACTCTTCCCATTTACTGCTCCTATATTAGTTCCAAAAATGTACCTTTTCATGCAAGAAAGCAAATAAAAGTATTTGCAGAAATGCATACAGATAGAAAATAACATCAGAGAGGACTTCTGGGCTACTATCCTAACTTTCACTGCAAAAGTAAACTTTTAGTTTTTAAAAAAGACAGATTTCTTTGTCTGGCAGGTCCCAAGTGTCTAGCAAGTCTCTAAACCTCTCATTAGGGCTGTGTCAGCTGGGACTCCCAGGGAACTTGTACTGTGTATTCTGCTTTTACTTTATTTTTAGGTTTTTATTTGTTTGCAATACTTAATGATTACATTCATCTTAGTGCATGTACATCTTAATTCTTTTTTAAAAATCCCCTACTCCTCTCTTTCCCTGCTCCTTCCAGCACTTCGTCCCTTTCCATTCTGCTTTTAAATCAGTGAAGAATAATCACTTTCAAAACTAGCATCTTTTTTACTTTACTACATACCCCCCCCAAAAGGAAATATCTTAAGAATACATTTTCCAGTCACAAAATAAAAGTCAATAGATTGTGTTTCTAAGTGCTTTGGCTAACTGCTCTGAAGCTTGAAATCCTAATTAATTGGAACTATCTTATACAACATTGAGCAATACCTTATCCAAACATATGCAAAATGTAAAAATTCTAAATCCCTTGTTTATTCCAGTGTTAAGGTATTCAGTGTCTGAAGCACAGCGATGGGGATTTCTCTATACATTTCCCACTCTGGAGTGTAGCAAAGAGTTTTCTGCCACCTATTGGTTTCCATGTGAACTGGAACCAGTCATACTATACCTGGCAGCCAGGCATTCCCTGCCTCCTGGGCTTGGAGAAGCGTCGTCACAGCAAACTTCAAACAACTCCTTCTGATCCTCTCTTAGCTTTTAACCAAGATCAGGTACTTTTCATGGAAAACAGCAGGGCTCCTCTGACGCTACACATAGGCATGATTCTGAGAATGAACAGACATGTAAGGAGACAAGTGTTCACAGTCCAGGGAACTATAGGCAAATACCTGATGGCTCCAACTGAATACAGCTGGGAATTCACATTGAACTGACCTCTCACCCTCCTTATGTGCCCTGGGAGATCAGAAAATAATAATGCCACCGAGGCGTTTGCAGGAACGGACACAGCAGGATACACGTGGACTGTGAATGTGCAGAGTTCACCTTGATCACGCTTCCTGAGCTGGAGTTTCTTGAATTAATTAAAATGAGACCAACAGAGTTGGGGTGAAAATATCTAGGACCAAATGAAGACTCTTGATTTTCTTTGATCGTACATTAAACTTTACCAGCCACTAAATTTTAAAGGGAGAGCTCAAGCCATCAGTGTTATCTGGGTTTTTATCAGTGGAGTGACTGATGTGTGGGTCTACCAGGCGGTGACATTTTATCAGATCTGTTTACCCCCTTCCTGTCCTCTCCACCACCACGCCACTGCCTTTACACTACAGTGTCCTCTCATGAGTCTGTCCTATTCTGGTCTCATCACCCCAAGGTCACTGACCCATTCTCTAAACTGCTTCCAAAGTGGTTTCCCCAAGATCATATTTGATTGTAACATTATTTATACCAAATTATTCAGCAGTTGCCCCAGTCTCAAGAAAACGTGGATGTTTTTCATGGGATATGTGACCTTCTAAGATGGGACTTCCTCCCCAGAATTCCCTACCCACCTACTCCACACCAGGAGAGAGTGAGAGTTTGCATGGGGTTTGAGTCCATATAGTAGAAATGCTAAGAAAAACTGTATTTCACCTGGATAGTACAAATCTTCAAGGGAGAAAGAGGTCTTACAGAATCTTTTAAAGTCCATGCACAGAGTAATAACAGAGGAGAAAATTAAATACATGAAAAATAAATTTATGGCACTGGCACTGAAATGGAAGCGGAAAGTCTGGTGTGTAATTTAGAATTTTTCAGGAACTACTAAAACTATCTTGGTCTTTTTTGTAGCTTGTATTTAAAACAATTTTAAGCTGCTAACATTACTACCACAACTTCATTTAACTAATCTCTAACCGAACAAATGAGGTTTGTCGTATCGTTTTGCTTTGGGGAAATATACAAAAAGATCAAAGTATTGCAAAATGTATTATGGAGAATTATTTATGTCCTCTAAAAGATTATATCCCAGTATGGTTTCATATGATAAGGACCTGGATTAGCTTTGTTCTACAAAGAAGGAAAGTCTGATGTATTACATGTTTTTCTATTGCCTCCTTAAGTGGAGTCAAAAGAACAAAGCATTTTCCAGAAGGAATGAAGTCGTATCTGTCCTCAGAGCTGCCTGGAGATCAAAAGAGTCTTTTAGGAGTTTTATTGGAAATCTTCTGAGGCCTTCCAATAATATTTACTTTCATAAATGATGAGTGCTAGAAGATGGAAAATCCTACTTGTAAACAAGTAGGTGATTGCCAATCATGTTTTTTTAAAAAATATTACTTAAGCCAAATTCTGACTAGTCCTAGTTTGTATGATGATTTTTCCATTTATGTAGAAGTAATTTTTTAAATAGTTGCTTATTTATTATTTATCTAAATGTAAATAAATTCTAGCAAAGAGGAATTCTATGTTTTAAATGGGAAAATATACAAATGAAATTTTATCAGTGTGTTAGTTTCCTGGAGATGCCTTAATGAGATACCATGAACTAAGTGGCTTGAACAACAAATTATTGTCTCAGTTCTGCAGGCCCAAAGTCCCAGATCAAGGCTTCGGTATTGTTGGTTCCTTCCTGAGCTTTGTAGAAGGAACACCCTGATCTCTGTTCCCATCTTCCCCTGTTGCTTTCCCTGTGTGTGTGTGTGTGTTTGTGTGCGCGCGTGCACGTGCCTCTGTGTGTGTCTGTCCCCCAAAGTTCCCCTTTCTACAAAGACACCAGTCGTATCAGATTAGGGAGTCACCCAGTGATCTCATCCTAACCAATTATTCCTATGACGGCCCTGTTTTCCAATTAGGCAAATTCTAAAGTACTGGGGCATTTGATCTTCAACAAATAAATCTAGAGCTTGTGCATGATTCAATCCAAAACAATCAGGAAACAACTTTAAAGCCAGGCCTAATTTCTCAGAAAAAAAGAGAGAAAATAACCACAGCTTCCCTCATGACTATCTCTTCCCTCAGTTCCTGATGGCTTGTTTGGCTCTAGGTCCCTTGCGCACCCTCAGCTCATGAAAGGAAGTCAGCAGTGGTATAAAGTTTAATGTCTCAGGCCACTCTGGGCAGCTGAAAGGCATGCCATCATGGTCCTTCTTGGACTCGCTCTATTGATATAGTCAGCTGTCACGTGGCGAGGCCACTACCATTACTGGTGCAGTTGCCCAGCACTTTCTTCCTGAAAAATAGCGGGGAGGATTTGGTGCCGGTCCTGCTTCACATCAGGGGTTACTTTTATCTGCAGCTCTTGTTAAAAATCAACAAAGACAGATGATCTTGACCCAGGTAATGCAGACTCACATCCAGTACATGCCAAAAACATACTTGTTTGGAGTTACTTATAAAAGCTTGAAGTACATACATGTCCTTTCTTGGCATAACCTTAACCATCTCCACATCCTTTCTTCAGATATTCTAACTTAATGATATCTGCCCTGCTGTGTATGAAGTTTTGAAAATGTCAGTATTCCTTCTTCCCTGATGAGAACTTTCTTGGTTTTTCCTAAACACAGCAAGACCCTATAGCTACTCTGAGATTTTCTTACTAAACTGGATCACATGCAAATAGCACCTCCTTCCCCAGCATGACTCCCTGAATCCCTTTTGGTAACCATCTGATTGTCTCCTTCTTACCTCCTCCTGATTTCACCTGGCCTGCTGGGGTGATGATCTATCTTGCCCTGACATGCTCAGTTTAGCACCCAAGACTCATATCCTGAAAACTTCACAGGAGAGAGTTCATTCTAGGCCCAGGTAGGATGAGAGATCATAATTTAAGCTTTCTGTTGCAGAAAACTTGAGAGAAAGGACCAATTAGCAAATCTTCTGTGTGGTTCACTTCAAGGGCCATAGTGCGTGGATAGAAATCGTAGAGGGAAAGGAAAGAGTAAACAGGAGCCATGTGTTGGGTATTGAGAAGGGTCCAGAGATGCCTGTCATTTTAAATAGATCTTCAGAACAAGAGCCCAGTAGGAAACAGAGCAAAGCCTAGGTAAGTGTCTACCTAAGGAAGGATTGTGACTCCTTTCTGTCTCAACAAAAGTTCTCCTAGCTCACCTCTATTCCAGTTTAATTCTCTAAGAATGGAACTTTCTTTGAGAGATTTCATATCAAAACTCTTGACAGAATTCAGCAACCAGTGATTTCACCTTCAGGTTCTCAGTGTGTCTTGGGCTCTCTTCCTTCTTCTTTTCTTCCTTCTCTCATCTTCCCTCCTTCTCTCATCTTCTCTTCTTCCCTCCCCCTTTCTCTTTCTCCCCTTATCCACTTCAACCTCCATCCTGGAGGATTTCAAATATCTGAGAAAGAAATCAGGGACTTGACTTTCGCTTCTGGCCCACAGACGATAGCCCGTAAATGCAGCCCTCGCCTCTCCAAAGGAAGGGGGTCTCTGTCTTCAGGCCTACTGAACTCACTAATGTGTCAAGATTTGCTGAACAAATACTGTTTCTACCTCAGACAATGCGGCTGGAGTGACTATTTACTTCTCACCTGATAAGAAGATCCCTATAGGAATTAGTTGTGCCTTTCAGAAATCTGGAAATTCAATGCAATACATACAAGCTTGGCTTCCAATAGGAGAAGAAAAACTAAAAACAAAATGAGGGTTAGGTTTGTTTTTTATTACTTATAAAAACAATGGCAGGAAGTCCAAACCATACATAAATAACTGAGGGGAATAATTTTGGAATGAATTATTGGAAAAACAAAAGTAAAATAAAGTGTTTGCATAGAGTGAATGTTACTCTATTTGTTTCACCTAATTATGACAACTTAATTACAAATGGGAATCCTATTGCAATAAAAACCTTCTTTGTCATAGTAACCTATTGACTAATAGCTTCCACAAAATGCTTAACAACATTTGAAAGCCAAAAGAATTGAGAACAAGGAATGCATACTCCAAGTGTTGGATTTGCTTGTAGTTCTCTAGACTGATGCTCTGTGTGGTAGAAACTTCTTCTCTAAGCACTTACACTGTACTAATTGATCTTTTAATTGGATCAGTCAACACTGCAGTCTTTCCACACAACAAGTTCTAATTGCTAAAAGCAACCACAGCATCACTCACATTGTTGAGAAGACAGGGGCATCCAACCAACATCAACTTCAACCAGCAGTGGCAAAAGACAGAGCTTGCACTCCAGCGTGTGGAAAAGTTGACAGGAAGGAAGCAAAAACACCTGATTCTCCCATCCCAGCAAACATTTAAAGAGACATACATCAATTTCTTTTAATCAAACTAAAACACTTGGGGAAGGAATCGTAGAAATCAATTTATATGATCCAAATGGGTTCCCTAACTTCCATGTACTTATTCTTCTGAAATACAACGAAGATTCACTTGGCACTCTGCCTTCGTACCCCTAAAGCTTTAGGCCATCTACTGACCAGCAGGCAGTTGTTGTGGGCTGCACTCTTCACTGTATCTGTAATGTGCATGTTGGATCTGGACTTAGCACACATACAATCACTATGTAAGGGATATTTAATCCTAAATTAGCTTTTAAAGTTCTAATAATACATTTAATTATATATTTTTAAATTATATATTAATTCTAATTCTATTTATTTTATTCTAGGTCTATTTGATAAGTGTCTTTTCTAATTCAAGACTAGCAAAGAATACTTAAAGTATTAGAATAAAACAGGCTTTCCTAACCCTGGCATTTTGAGAGGTTAGGCCACATAATTCTTTATGGTTCCAATGTGGTCCAGGTAAGCAACTAATTCTTTGGTAGATAACTACAGGCATTCAACAAAAGAACCAAAACAAAACAACCAAAAAAAAAAAACCCTAAAAAGAACACACACACACACACACACACACACTCCTAACCCAGGTAGCTCTGAGGGGAGTGTGTGAGGCCACTTAACCAGCAGTCCTTATCTTGTGAATGTCACTCACATCCATCATCACAGGACGTGCTCCCTTAAGGACCTTGTATTAGTAGTTAAAAACTACAGCCCATAAGGAGTCAGTTCCCTCTGTGGCAGGAGACCAAGATATGGCAAGGCCTGCTTTCCAATCACAGAAGCCACTGAGCAGAGAGGAGCTCCGTGACTTCCTTCCTTCCTTCTTTTCCCTTCTTTCTTCCCTCTTGCTTTCCTTCTCCTTCTTTGAACTTCTAGATTATTTTACTCCTCTAGATAAGTATCACTGTTTTCTATTTAAAGGCTGAATTGAAGAAATGCTTTAAAAATTAAGTGTGAGAATCCATCTTGAGTTGATCTGCTTATGTTTTTAAAAATAGATTCAAGTCTAATGTGTATGGCTAAATCTCATTAATTGTAAAAATGCAACACTTGACCAAAAAGGTAGACTTTCAAAATTGACTCTTTAAATAAATGCACACACACACACACACACACACACACTGACACACATTCAAAGGAACAGAAAGAACATTGGCTCACACTAGAATTTAAAATTACCTTAAAATATTTAAAACTTAAGCACTGAGCATTCTGAGATCTAACTTAGGAGTCTGATCTTCACATATAATGGAGAATGTTTTCTATCACACTGAGAGTCATTTCAGTAGAGTCCCCGTGAGTCAGCCTAACCATGCCTGTACCTTCCCCTTGTCCTGACTCTCAGATTAACATATAGCTGCATCTACTGCCAGGCTTCTGAGAAACACCTCCTTCCTGACACAGGCAGGCCCTCTGGTAGATAAGTCTTGCTGCGTGTCCAGCTCTCCTTGTGAAGACTGACCAATTCTTTTAGATTCCATTTCCTCAAGTATAATGTGCAAATTAAAGGATCCTTGATGGGATTAAAATGAGCAATATATATAAAATTCTCAGCACAGGGCCAAGCACATGACCGGTGCTTGGAAAATGTTCCTTATAGTTGTTTACTTACTTCATGTTGCCTCCTGCTGTGGTTTGTATGTGGTTTATCCCCTAAGGGTTTATGTGTTGGTGTCTTGGTGTTTATGGTAGCAGTGTCAGGAGGTGGGCACCTTTACGATGTGGGCCTAAAAGGAGCTATTTAGGTTGAAGAAGCATTGCCTTTAGGAAGGATTAAAGGGGTTCTTATTGGACTCTGCTGTTTCCCAAAAGATTAAGTTGTTATAAAAAGTAGGTCTGACCCCTGAATAACTCTCTGGCTTCCTGTATACCATGTAATCTCTTCTTCTCTCATTTACTCCCACCATGAAGGCATCTGTCCTGTTGCTCAGCCAAGGGAGATTGTTCTACAGCCACACAGAACTTCCAAATCAGCAACCTCAATAACCCTCTTCATGCATCACTCAGACTCCGGTATTTTGTTATAGTGATGAAAAATGGACTACTACACCACCCGGTTGTTAATGAGTACCACAACACCATTACTACCATTGTAGTCCTGAATGCAAAACACTTATTCATACTTTGCAGAAAGGTTCCCAGGGCAGAGTGAGGAGAGATGGCTAAAAGTAAAAGTCTAAATGCTGGACATGGATATTGAACCTTCTTTGTTTTACTCTTCTCGTGTGGCAGATATGATTCTTATTTAAATTAAATAACCCCAATTCCTGAGTTATTTAATGTCACAACTATCCCATAAAGCAAGCTGCTACCTTCGTTTTCTATAGCAAATAAAGAAGCTGAAGTCAAAACGTCAAGCAAGTGGCCAAGGTCTCACAGCCGAGGCAGCACTGAGTCTTGAGTCCAGACCCAGCCGCCACACTGCCCTCTGCCTCTGTATATCCCAAGATCTGAGATTTCCCACAGGTGTCTAGCATGCTGCCCTCACACACAGCACTGTAGCTGTAAGACCTCGTTTGAGCTTGGCTTTGTTGCTGTATTTTGGTTTGTTATTGTTGTACTTGTACGAATTGGTTTGGTTGGTGGTAGTGGGATTAAACCCAGAGCCTTCACATTGAGCTAAAACCCCAGCTCTTCTTTAAACGTTTTATTTTGAAATAGGGTCTCACTAAGTCATGAAGTTGCCCTGGTTGGGCTCAAGCTCTGTCTTTCTGCCTCAGCTTTCCAGAGTGCTGGTATTACAGGCTTGTACCACCACAGCCAGAGAGCCTTGTTTTTATAGCAACAAAAACAATGAAAAGAGAACAAGAATATCTGCTTCTCAACCAAGCAGAGATTAAAACAGGCAAGATGGCATTATTCACCTTTATAGCTAAGTTTCTAATATCTATGAATTCCCAATCTTCCTGCTGGGAAAAATAGCAGAAAGAAGAATGCTGGGAACACAAAGAGATATGGCTTGCATATTAAGGCCAGAGAGCAATTTTAACATGAAGCAGACTTAGGGATGAGAAAGGAAACTGAGGAGATGTCCAGAAAGCTGAGGCCTGAACCAACTGGCCTCTGTCCACCAACCCAAGAGCTACAGTAAGGGCAGCATATTTCACATCAGTGGTGCCGGGCCACTGCATGTGCTCAGAATGTATATGAATTTAAAAAATAACATCATATACACCAGAATAGTTAGTGAAACATGGTTAAGTCTTTTTTCCCTGCTCCCTTTATTGTTACTGTGGATCCAAGTTACTCCAGCTCTTTGGGAGCTTGGTTGGATCTGAAAACCAGCAGAGACCAGCTGTAGTCACCAAAATCAGGAAGGCACTGCCTGCACTACGTTGGAGAATCAGACTTGGGAACGCTAAATGCTATGAGCTGTGTCTTCTCTGGGTCCTAAGATAACACCAACTTAATGATATCTTGAAACTGTAGGCAGTGGCAGACTAGAAAAGAGTCCCTGGGACCAGGAATTATAAGTGAAGATAAACTAACTTAACATGGAAAAGATGCTACAGTGCCATGTTAGATGTGCTAGTTTTCCTGTTTCAGTGAAGAGAACCAAACTGAAGGCTTTCCAAAAACTGAGTATTTTCCCCCTTCATTCCCCAAGATGTCTTTGCATTTCTTAGTTTTGAGTCACCTTTTAGGAGGATTATCAGTCACCAGCTCCTCATGGGAGAGAGAAAGTACATGATAATCTTACGCCACTTAAACTAACTCAATTTATAGTGTTTCGGGCTTGTATGATTAGAGTGGGTGGGGGACCATAGAGCCAGTGACAAAACCTTGGGGGACTAGAGACCAAATTACAAAGTGGGTGAAGATACTCTTGGGATGAACTTCGGCAACTCCCTCAGAACACAGAAGAGAGGGGGTCTTATGCTGGGCAGAGCCTCACCAAGGGGAGCTCTGGAAGGACAAAAGGGCGGGAGCTAAGCAGACTGTCTAGACGAGGGAAGTGTGAGAAACGCTTATTGTGCTACAAAAGGACTTACCTCAGCCCTGGCTGGATTCCCTTTTCTCCAAAGCATGTATTAGAGGCTTTTTTCTTTTTTCTCTGAATGCACATTTTAAAATTTATAGTGGATAAGAAGAGGAAAACTAAATTTATTTTATGGCCAACTTTTTTGTGGTAAGAGATAAGAAAATCATAGACTTTTAAAATGCTCACATTCAGCAGACGAAGAAATTGAGTTGGGAGAGATGTACATTCCTGGGCCAAGTTCACACAGCTTGCTTGGGATGAAATAGGAACTGAAATACAAGTATCATGAGTTCCAGCAAAGCAGAAAAGGGACATTGTTGAGCTGCGAACTTCTGTGTAAGAAGAAAGGAAAATCAGAAAATAATAGTAGATAATCTATGGGAAAAAATAAGCAAAAATATTAAAAATAATAGAAATGAAGTTATTTTCCAGGTGAGGTAGACTGCAAGAAAATGGAGAGGAAGCTGGGCATGGTGATACAGGCCTATAATCGAGCACTCTGGGAGCTAGGGTAGGAGGCTTGCAAGTTCCAGCCCTCCTTGGGTAACTTAGTGATTTAGCAAGACACTGTCTCAAAACAAAAAATTAAAAAGGGCTGGGGATGCAGTTCCATATGAAGATCCTGGGTTCAATACCCAGTAACAGAGGAGAAAGAGAGAGACAAAGAAAAAAAAGGAGGAAGAAGAGGAGGAAGAGAACGAGCAGGAGGAGAAGAAGGAGGAAGAAGAAGTGGAGAGGGAATAAATGAAGAAAGAAAGGAAGAAAGAAAGGGAAAAAGAGAGAACTGATACTTTTACAGGTAAATTTCTTGCTGTAGTTTAACTTTTAATCACATGTTAATAGCCTATATATTCAAAAATAAAACAAAACCAGTAAGAACAGGGAAGACAAAAAACAAAAACCAAAAGCAAAGTGAATAAACAACAAAAAAGTACATTTCAGGTGATTGTCATTACCATGAAAGGATTAAGGAAGGCAGCAGGAAAGAGAGATAACCAAAAGAAAGGAAGGAAGAGAAAGAGAAAGAGAAAGAGAAAGAGAAAGAGAGTAGGGAGGAAAAGTCAAGTAACTTTATGCACGGTATTTGACTACAAACCCACTTTCTAGTAGGACGGGGTAGAGGCAAGAAAACCGCAACCAAATACTGATCACTTTTTAGTAGGTTAATTTCCTGTCATGGACATAGGATGGAGGGGCAGGCAAAGAAGAAACTGTCAGGACTTTAGATGCGTTCAAAGATTAAGCAAACATGTCATGTGCTCATTTTGATGGGAGCCAGGATTTTGTTGTGGAATAAAGGAATATGCAAAGACATAATGGAGGAAGACAAGAAAAATGCTGTGGAAGCAGATATTGGTACAAAATGATGGTTTCTGTAATGTGTGCTTTATAAATATATCTCTATGCTGGGCACAGTGGCACATGCCTGTACTCCCAGGACTCAGGAGGTTGAGGCAGGAGGATCGCTGAGAATTCAAGGCCAACCTGTACTACATAAGTGAGACCCTGTCTCAAAAAAACCCCAAAAGTAAATAAATAAATTTGTATGTATATTTGTTTGAGTATATGCATAAAGACACTTACATAGGCATATATTTTCTGTCACTAAACAAAAGACCTTCCAGTCACACTCAGCATACCTACTGTTATGGATTAAAAACTTGTGGTCAACTTAACACCAGCTGAATTAAATCAGCATGGTGCTGAGTGTAGATGGCCCACCTGAGGGAAGTTGCCAGCATAAATAGAGATGTGGAGAAGGAGAAGCTAGGCATTGTGGGTTTCTCTAAGTGTTGCTGTATTGAGAACACTGGTTCTCCTAGAGGAGCTCGTCATGATTATTTTCCCCACTGTAAGTTTGACCATTGTCATCAGAGGAGCCCAGGACCTTGTTGATGAGAGTGGCTGGGGTTCGCTTTCGGGGAGCTCTGGTTCTTACATTGAGCATCGCTTCCTGGCTCTGGAGGAGAAGATGTGTATTTAATCTCCATGAGAAACTTGTCATGCTGGCTTTCTGGCATGTACCAGACTGTTCTTATTATCAGAGGAGCTTGGGACCTGTGCGTCACTGAAGATGGCGGTGGTGCTTTTTAGGGCAGCCCTGGTCCTTGTTTTGAGTGTAACTTCTCAGCTCCAGTTTAGAACCCTCAGCCTACTGGCACAGGTCCTTCCCCACACTGGCATAGACTTTCTAGCTTCCACCACTGACCTTTGGGCCTTCCCAGTGCAGATCCATAAAACAAACTGAGGTGAGTCCTTCTTGTGACTCTAGACCTCCTGTTGGACTCATGGGAGGCACTGTCATGGGCTCTAGGTCTTTATCTGGACTCATACAGGACATTGTTGTGGGATCCAGGCGCTTGGCTGAATATTCTGGGTGGTTAGTGTTGTGGACAGATTTCCTGAACTTTCATGTATTTAACTCTGGGTGACCATCATAAAATAATATTATAAATTCTGTGTCCTGATTGCATTTGTTCTCCTCACAACACCTGACTTACAACACCTACAGTGGTTGGTCTCACCTTAACCTCAATTTCACTTTTCACTTTCCACTGTTTCAGTTACCTCTAGTCAACTCCAAAACTAAACAATTCATAAGGTTTAAAATGCATGCTGCTGTGAATAATGTAATGAAATCTTCAGTCATCCAATTCTGTCCTACCGAAGATACAGACAGACCTTCATCCACTGTATCCACACTGTATGTGCTACCTGTCCACTGGGCTCCTTGTAGTAATCTTGGTCAGTAGGTCAGTTGTATTCAGAGGGTTTGATACTGTTTACGGTTTCAGTCATTTGCTGGGAATCATGGAATATATTCCTCAAGGACGAGGAGGGATAACTATATTCAGATGTTAATTTCTAGTACCATTTCCCACTACAGGGATCTAAAACTTCTCCAAGAAACAGATAATTCAAGAGCATATTTGTGAGTCAAGATGAGTGAGAAAATAAGACAGTGTCCAGAATCGGTGGGGCATATCCTAGGGACACAAGAGTCACTCAAAAGGGTTCCACTGGCCAAAATTGGGATGATTTGTATATCAAAATAATTATATAGAATAACGAACTATTGATAATTCAGACTTAATGAATATCAGTAAAAACCCAAGACAGGAGTGGATCCTCCAGCAAAATGCTAAGCTCTGATGGGTAAGATGTGGAGGGAGTATCAGAATTATGAAAATCAACATTTTGCAATCATCACAGTAAAGACTATATCAGCCAAGAATTCTCAGTGGAACTAAATATGGGGCAGTGAGGACAAGGATATTCCCATGGTTTTAAAATATCTTTCCATTGACTGTTTATTAGTTGCAAAGGAGAAAAAAATGATTAAATGGTGAGAATATCAAACACTACTTTAACCAGCTAATCAACACCGAAGCCAACAAAGAGGACTATATGGCATTCAAATATCCCCAGATATGGTACCCTTAGAAGAATACATCATCCCCTGTGCAGCATTTCAGCATGGAGGATTGACCTGAATATAATCTCATGGAAACATGAGAGAAGCCCCAAATGAAAATGCTAGTATTTTAAAACACAAAAAGATCCTGTGTACTAGTTCAGATTAAATACGAAGTTAAAGAGGCAGGACAATTGAATGCACTAGTGACCCTAAGGAGACCTTTCACTGGAGGGGAAAATATTGTCATAGACATTATTGGGTTAACAAACAAAATCGAGACACAAATGGTAGATTAGATAAAATATTTCATCAATGTCAAAATTCTGAGTTTGGTACCTCTGCAATGGTTATACAAGAGAATATTTCTATTCTTAAGAAATATTCCATGAAAAATTTACACATAAAAGGCCATGACATATGTAACCTAGCCCCCGAGAAATAGAGACAGAGAGAGACAGGTGTAGAAAGAGAAAGAAATACAAAAGATAAAACAAATGATAAAAATGTGTATAATAAAATATATGTGTGTTGTTTATATTATTTTTAACTTTTCTTTAAATTTGAAATTATTTTCAAGTAAGTTTGAAAATGATGCCTATGCAGAGTATATCTATAAAAAGCTATAATGAAACAGTACAGTCAAGTCTTGCAGAAAATATCTTGTTAATAAATACACATATAACAATATATCATTTTGATGTTTTAAATCATATTTTAGAGTCTGGTAGAGTTTTAATTTCCAAGCCTTGGCCTTTAATTGGCTGTATCAGAATCCCAAGAGTGCTTTTAAATAATGTGAATTCCAGGATTGTAACTCCTGATACAGAAAGTCTGGGATGGGCCTAGGAAACCTCTATCTTTCAAACACAAAAAAACAAATTTATATCCATGCATGGTGGTGGTGGTGGTTGTTGTTGGTTTGGTTTGTTCTTTTATTTTTGCAGTACTAGGGAATGAACCCAGGCATATCTTATCATTCAACTACATCCCCAGCTTTTTTTATTTTTTATTTTGAGACAAGGTTTTACCAACATGCCTATCCTGGATTTGAACTTACAACCTCTTGCCTCAGCCTTCCAAGTAGCTGGGATTGCAGGTGTGTACCAGGACACCTGGCAGCATGTATGTTTTTATGAGCAGCGTTTTCTTCAAATTACATTTTTCACATGTACGAAGCAATATTCCAGTTGAGCCCATCCTCCACACTCACGTCATGTGCTTAATCCCCTTCTGTTCCTTCACGCAGATTGCCCAGTTTCTCAGGGCCTGCCAGGGCCTCATCCAACGTGGCCAGCTCAACTTTGGTCCAAGGCACACTGTCACTTTTACTCCAACCTGCCTACTCTAACTGTCCCAAAGGCTTCCGTGTGCATAACTGCCATTCCATCTCTGATCTTGGTTATTCCAGGGATCCAATCTGATGTATAATAAACCTCTAAATTTCAACCAGTAGATAAATGAGGCTTCTCTATATGCCCCTACTAACTTTCCTGATGCTTCTGTGATTCTGATCATAGCTGGTCACCTTTCCTATTGGTTCTTTTTTTATCAAAATACTTTTATGCATTGAAGAGAGATATTACCTTGGTTTCATCTTGGCAGTCTCTCATCACATCTATCTGAAATATCTGTCAAGCATGAGATAAAGATGGTTTCACAATGTGGTCTGTCACCCAACCTACTAATTTTACCTCTCAACTGTCTTCTGACCCAAGATGGATAAATGCTGATTCTCTATAATATAAAATAATATTGATGTCCCCTCCTTCATAGTCATTCTCCCCCAAACATTGATATTTTCCCTATTCAAAGCCTTCACCTAATTAAAGCATAGGCTCAACTGATTCCAATGTCAGTGTTTCTATTTAAACTTAATCTTTAAATAAATAAAGGAGTTGTTTTCAAGTCATTCACAAGGCAGTGACTCAGAGACCCCAGTCCATCTTCTGGATAGGAGCATGTCTCACACAAACATGTCACAGAGTGTGAGCTCATAGGCAGGGAGTTTTCTGTGCTGTAATGAATGAGAGTTTTCAACCATAACTAGTCAAGGAAAGGTCAAGAGGCTGGCCGAAAACAATACAAACAAAGATTTTGTGATTCATGGACACACTTATTGTCTAATACCTGCCTTAAAAATTTAGTAGTAAAAGGTTTACTTCTGAAAGATACAGGGAACTGAACTGCAGAACTCACCATCATTTGCCCATTAGCCAGAAGCTGTGACAGTCACTGCCCCTAAAACTCTCTACAAGCATCAATCAATTTGTTCATGTTAGAATGCAGTAAGCTACAGTGTTTTAGAGACAGAAAAACTGAGGCACAAGGAATTTAGAGAAAATGACCATAGTCACCCAGCTAATGAATGCAAGAGCTAGAACTAACATTGGTATGTTTTGAGCCAGGACCCATATTAGAGTCTCTCCTCCCACACGTAGAAGATTTCACATGAAGAAAAGATCCAGTGGCTAAATATATATATATATATATTGCTAGAAATGGCAATGGGGAGAGCAGTGACACCAAAGCAGGAATTTGAGAGAAGGTTCCAATTTCATCTATAAAGCACACACATAAGCATTCGAGCACCCACACTTTCCCATCTCAAGCTGCCATAGCGCCCCAAGATCCAGTAAAGACTCCTATCTACCCTGCACTGCCTTTTCTTCTTCTAAAATTCAAATACCTCACAGGTAATAGGAGAGCAATTGTCTGTTAATTCGGTCCCTGTGGAGATGACCAGATTCAAACCTAGCTGTTAGTTTTGTCAGGAATAAGGTATATGAATGTTCTGGGTGATTTCAGGAGTGTCTTAGAAGAGGAATACAGAGCCCTGAAAGAATAAATTCCAAAGATTGATGTCACCACTTTCTGCAGTGCTCAGAATTTGCTGAAGGTTTCTGAGAAAATGGTGGAGAAGGACTGCTGCAACTCCATTTGCACACAAGCTCTAGGACTCAGTTCTGTGATAGTGTGCCAGAGTGCCAAGAGTCATGGGCAGTGGGATGCAGGTGCCCAGGAGAGAAGCTTTACCTGGGGGAGGAGCATAGTTCCTCTGTAGCCAGGTTGGTGGCAGAAGAGAGAAAGCAGCATTTAACCAGTGTGTTTGAGAGCACACTGTTCGTTTATGAATACTTGCTCAGAAACGTTTGGTGCTGACTTAGAAGGGCGCTAGGGAGGAGGACACAGGCAATCTTATCTGGATTGGGAAAAAGTGATAGCAAAATATGGGTTTTTAGTGTTGTTACAGGTGAACTGCATTCCCATATAATTCGTATGTTGCAGCCCAGAGCATCAAAAGTTGACCTTGTTTAGAAATAGGATCACTGTAGATATAATTAGTTAACATGAGGTCACACTGTCGATCTAATCCAGTATGACTGGTGTCCCTATAAAGAGAAGACATGTGGACACAGAGGCATGCACAGGGGGTGCACGCCATGTGAACATGATGGCAGAGATCAGGGTAAATGTGTGCCAAAGGAATGCTAACGACTGACTGCAAACCATCAAAAGCTAGGAGGAAGCTTCGGAGGAAACTATGGCTCAGAGGAAATACACCTTGTTTACACTTTGATCTTGGTCTTCCAGCCTTCAGGACAGGGAGACAATAAATTTCTGTTGTTTAATTGCACCTAGTGCGTGGACTTTTTTTACAGAAGCCCCAAGACACTAACATAACCACCTGTGTGGCTGCACTTAAGCTTACAGGCCTGTTAAGTGGGTCAACCAACTTCTGCATTTCCCACCTTGAAAATCAACATCCTTAACCTTGTCACCATGGCAGCTGTGATTCAGTCAGTCAGGCATTTATTGCCAGGAATAAAGAACAAAAGTTTTCTGTTTCACCAGGGTGTGATGGTCTTATTGTTCCTCATGAGCAATAATATGATGCCAGTCTGAAGAGTTGGACCTTTCCTGTGGAATTGAGTCCTTTCCTAGGGACAGACACACTTGGCTGTTACCACTGGGGAAGAAAATGTGGCCAAGAAAAACATTTCTCACTGTATTGGGACACAGTAAATGTCCTTTGCTCATCCTTTATTTCATCTATGTTGTCAACTTCCAAGCCATAGATTAATGTTCCTTTATACGTTTGTTAATTCTTAGTTCCAATCATTACCATCGCAGCAATACAGATCCAAATAATACAGGAAGTAAGAATATATATATTATTAGGATGCTGACGACAGAGACGGTAGAGGAGCGGCAGTGACGATAGGAACTGGCCATCTCTTCCATCTTCCCTCACTCATCGTAGGAGCTGCAGGGCATCAGCATCATCTGCTGGACACTGTCCTGTTTCTTCGTCCACCTCCGGAAATCACACACGACATTTACATCCAGAGAGCAGTTTGTTTGGATGATACATTTAAAATACTTTGGACCACATAAAAATATGGAAATCTTAATCAATAACTTGAATAAGAAGGGCTTACCAGCCTCAGAATAGGCTGGAGCTACTTTTTTGATATGGGAGAAAACTGTGCAATCCTGTTTCTTGCAATGGAATTTTCACTAGTGTACTTGGGAATATGTTATTCCAATTTACAAAAATTACGAAACAAGAGTTTATGTGATGTCTTTTATATGCCGAGCAATGTGTAATGGAGAATTAAGAAACTCAATACCCAGTTTCCTCTCTAAAAATCCTTAGTTGGTAAGCAGGATAAGACCTTAGGACAAGACACAATAATGGGTGACTAAAGTAGGGTCAAGTTTTGCAAGACTAAGGGCACAAAGGAAACCATGCAGTCCTTGGAGACAGAGAACTCAAAGCAACTTTACAAAACCAGCTCTGCTTTGGTTGGAGAGTCTCTTTGGTTCATACAATTCCCTTCACTTTTGATTTCTAACCTGATAAAAGGAAAATGTCACTGATACTCCAAAACACTCTCACAAGAAACGCACAAAGCATTTTTGAAAGTTGTACACTTATTTGATGGCTAGCAAATTGTGGCAAAGCTTCCCAACCAAGCAGACATCTGTTGGCTTTGCCCACTCACCACCCATGTCTCCGTTGCTTTCGTGGTTGCTGTTAAAATGCAACGATTTTCATTTGGACTCCACCTCTTATACTCTCAGACCGAGCTCACTGACTGGCACTGACCCCACTGCTCCTGATTTTCATGGCCAATCAGAACAGCTCATGCCTCAGCCCACAGAATGTGTTCAAAATCTAGCACACATTTGTCTATACACAGCGGATGTAATGCAATGAAACAGTCATTCATACAGCGTCTTAACCTACCAGTCAGGTTACAGTAAAGCATCAAACTACTAGTGAATTATGAAGTAATGTACTGATATTAAAGAAATTAACATAGTAATATTCAAAATATCAATATATAAATTATGTATCTAATATATGCATTTTTAGAAATACTTTAGATGTAGTACTTTGTAAAATAATTTGTAAAGGTTTTTGATCCCTATACTACTTGAAGCACTTAGTAAATTATATGTAGTCAATGCTTTCTGAAGACGATTGAAACCTTTGAACAGAAATAATTATCAACAGTGTACACATTCTCTACATGTTGAAAACACTAGAAATTTTTTCTACATAAAGTGTCAAATCATCAAAATATTTTGAAAAATGTACCATGTTTTACAAAATGCTATGTTTAAATATAATTAAAAGAAGCTAAAGCCATATTAAACCACCATATTTCAGCAAAATATGGCCTTTTTCCTAAATGTGTAGGAATTCACTCATCTGAATGTATGTTTCTTGTGCTACATAATTACAAAAATAAATCAAGAAACATAACGCAGACAGTAGTATAGTAGCTTCTTTGACAGTATGTTATCAGAAAATACCAGCCATCTTCCTATCCTCTGGGGCCTATTAAAATGAAATTTGATACACTAAATAAACCAGATGAAAAATGCTATTTAAAGTTAAGTTTTTCATTTTAAAAATTAGACTAAAAATCATAGTGCACTGTTGCTGTGCTGAAGGCATTCTTCATTTCTTGAACAATAAAGAAAGGCAAAGTTTCTGTCTTATACCTGAAGAACGACCCTGGTGGCAATCCTGATTTAAATAACCACAGCAGCCTCACATTGCAGCATCCCCCACCTTCCCTTAGTGACAGCTCTAGGGGTTGAGGCCACTTTTAAAGGCACTGTAGTGACCAGAACATTAGCTAATTTCAGAGTGTATGAAATGAAACTCTATCTTTGAATTCCAATAAGTACAGTCTCTGAAGATGACTTTTCAAAACTGCAAACTCTTTATGGAGATTTTAGCTGGGATGATGGCGCTGGTAAGTAATTTCACCCCCAAGCAATGCATTTTCAGGAATACACTTACATCACTAATTGTTCTCACTCAGAGAGCAATATAATGCTCCGAATCCCGCCCCTCCCCACGCTTCTTCTGCCTTTCAATGCCTGTCTTGTCTCCTAATGTGAAAGCTCAGAGCCTCAGCCAGCAGAGGCACTTCTGTGCTCCCGTCTCCAAACTGGAAGAGGGAGTTGCATACCAGCTCCAGGTGGCACATGGAGCCTTCCTAGTGAAAACCAAGACTTCACGCTAAATCTCTAAATGTATAAACAGAGCTCCTGAGAAAAGGATGACTCGCCTCCGTTCAGGACAGAAGAGATACCGAGCTCTAAAGCAGACTTATGAATCACTAGGTTTAAAAAAATTATGTTCTAACAGGAAAAACTCAGTTCTCTGAACAGACACGTAGCAATTAAAAAAAAAAAAAATCAACCAGAAGGCAAACTAAAATTTTCTACCCCAGAGAAAGGACAGACATTCATCATAGAAAGTATTCTATGCTCCCAGACACCTCTGAAATTAAGACATCTAAAAATGGTTGATTTTGACTACCTCGTTTTGCTAAGGAAAGACTACTGGGGCTGTTCAAGTAACTGTGTGCAGCAACAATCTGCCCTACTAAAATCACTTCAAAGAATAAGTTAAGCATTAAATACCATAGGTTAAAAATTACCTCAAGTTTCTTCTTAATTTAAAGGGAAAAATAACAAGATCAGGAGTAAGCTGAAGTAAGGAATATTAAAGAATTTTCTTCCATGGAAAGAGAGGGAAATTAAAGTCATCTCTTACAGGATTGTGGAAACACATGAAATTGTTAAAAATGAATTGTTAATTTCTTTTCTACACTTTTATATTGCTTATCAGTGAAATATTCCTCTCTGTGGTTCACAATTCACATGTATATCCTCACCCAGAAGGCAGAGAATGTTCCAGAACATTCTAGAAGCAAGAGACAGAGAGAGACAGAGAGAGACAGAGAGAGACAGAACCTCCACAAAGATACGAGTGGATTGGCCCTACTCTGAGATGAATAGTGTTTTCCTCTAGCACACATGGACACACACACACACACACACACACATCTTAATTCAGCTAATTCATTAGCCATGTGTTGCTTAGATTTTCCCTTTCCATCAGTAAATCATACCTGAAAGAAAGATAAGTTAAGCATCATCCAGAAAGAACTATGTTTGTTTTTCACAGTTTTTGTGCTAAGTTCTGTGACTCCAAGATAGTCCCTGCTCTCTGGGCCTTCCCAGGCAGCCTGGGAATTATGACACAAAGTCTTAGGATGATCATCCTTCCCTGGCAGGCCTAGTTCAGTGCACTGGAAATCCAGGGATGAAACAGTACAAGGAGTATGGTAACCAGAACACACCATTCTGAGGGAATGTTTACTTTAAAAAAAAAAAAACACTGTATTTGGAAGTAATTTCATACTTACAGAAAAGTTATTTTAAAACTCATAAAAAATTCTTTTACATCTTTGCCACATTTCCAACTAGTAAAATTTTGTCATTATGCTTTATCATGTTATCTTACGAATCATTGAATCATTTAATGTAAGCTGCAGATAAAATGATTCTTACTAAACACTTCAGTGTGGATTGCCTAAGAAGGATGTTTCTTACACACTCTGAGTACAGATATCAAAATCAGGAAATGATGATTGATACAATGCTATCATCTACCCTCAGAGATGACTCCTTAACAGTTCTTTCAACTGCACATTTTCTCCTAGTCCATGTGTATCTCTGCTTTCAGAGGAACAAAAGAGAAGTCCTTTCTTCTTAGTTGGATCTTGAGAAATTCCCAAAGAGAGCAGAATGGACTTCACACCATCCAAAAGGTATCAGACTAAGAGGTCTCTAATGAGACAGAATTCAACTTTCTCCAGGGGAACACATTCGGCTCCTCCTCCAGCCAGCTTCATTTCTTAACATTCCCTCTGATAGCGAGAGTTAAGCTTCTGCCAGCAGAGTTGTCTAGCAGTTTTTCCTGTCCCTTGCTCCTCCCTGCCAGCTTCCTCCCCCTCTGTCTGCCTTGAGTCTGACACGGAAGCCACATCAGACACTGGAGAAGAGGCAGACACACCCTATCAACACCTCCTTTGACTAAGACTTTCAGCACAGTAGTCACAGGGGTCACAAGCAGACAGGGTGCTTCTACTGCTAGGAAGATTTAATCCTGCCATTTTCCTCTAATGAAGGCAAAAAGCCTGCTTGCTGCCTGTTGGCCAGGTGATGGGAATTAGGCAGGGCCACTGGGAAAAACTCCTGCCGTTTTGATCTGACAACCATAATTCGCCTTGCATGAGGATTTTGCTAGTCTGAGGTTCGAAATACCAGGCAATAAAAATCTTCAGCGATTAATCTGGGATTTTCATTTTAAAAGGACTCTCTGAGCCTGTCTATGCAGATGCTGAAATCATTTCAACATACTGTTTCCTGACAGAGTTCAATGTTTAAAAAAAAAAAATTACTGAAAGCAGAGCAGGGACTTCATGGTTAGTAACAGACATAGCCGTGGACTTGGCTCCTGGGACTGGCAGCCTGTTAACCAAGAACAGCCATGTGACTCTTCTAATGACGCTTCTGATCCTTCCAGAAATATGAAAGGATGAACAATCTAATGACCTGTTCCTGGAATAAATCACATGTGCTTTTCCATAACTTTCTCACAGTCTAATACCGTTTTCTTCCATTAACAAAAGGCATAATATTTAACATTTTTTTCTGGCTAAAAAGAAAAAAATGTAATACAGAGATTCCACAAAAATGAAAAAAGTAAGTGTAAAGAAATTTTTTGATGATAGCTTTATAGTTTTATTCATGCTCAGTTGAAACTGAGAACTTGGGTCTACACACTTTGCTCAGAATTCCAAAGATCCTGGGCCCCAGCACTGGCCTGGGAGCTGCTAAAAGGCAGGCACCAACCCAGAAGCACTGAATCAGAATTTGGATTTTAACAACACATCAAACTTTGACAAGCCATGTAATAAACTGGTGTGAAGTCCAAGGAAGCACGGTGAAGAGGAGGCCAAAGTCATTACCACAGGGTGATTAAAGTCACCAAAACTAGAGTCTACAGACTAAGAGATGCCATTATAAATGAAAGAAAAGCTAGTAGTTCCCAAAAGACAAAGTAGCTAATATCCCATTGGATTTCTGCTCTGGGTAGGGTTACCCCAGGATCTGTTAATATAAATATAGAGTACCCAGCAAATTTCAGATTGATAATAATTTTTTGGTATATTTGAAACAATACTTGGACATACTTGTACTAAAAAAAATTATCTGCAGTTTACCAGAAATTCAAATTTAACAGGGCACACCCCCCTTTTTTGGTGACTGTACTTCAGAGACTCTGAACTTGAAAAAAAAAATCATATTATATTTCTATATGGCTTATTTGTAAAGCAGGCAGTAGACAGAGATGCACCATGAAATAAATGTGTTAATGTAAACTGGCAATTGTCAACATTCTTTAAAGGATTTTAATTTCATAAACACATTCAAAACTTTTAAAGAAACAATAGCCTACAATCGTAATAAATTGTTTCTCAGAATATGACTATCACTAATTTTATTTGTTACTTTGAAATCAAATATTACAGTCAGATCCAGTCTTCTCTCCCATGTCCAACAATGTCACATCTTCATTTGGGCTTTATGGCTTCCAAGACCATCCCAAGGGCTGGGCAGCTTTTCTTTACCTGGCATGGTTCGTAGTTTGTTTGCTGATGGTCTTTCTGGAACTATCACAATTGATGGTTCTTCAGTCCCCAAAATGTACAAAACATAAACCACTCTTCTTCTATCTGTCACATTTACTCCTAAACTACTGCATATCACATACACAGTCCATGCCGAATTGTTTGAAGACTTTCTTCCACCTCCTCTTCATAGATAACTTGTCACGCTAACAAGAAAAATAATCTTGATCTAAGAAAGCCAGTGAAGCCAAGGCCACTCCTTTTTGCCTCCATTGCCCAAAAATATTTTTGAAGACAAATAATCTTTATGAAAGATGGTTTTCCTAATAGTCTTGAAGAACTTCACCAAAAGAAAAACAAACTGTTCTTTCCTTATTTTATTTTTTATCTTTTCTCTCCTTTTTGTTTATTTCCTCCCATCTTTCTGTTTTTTCTTCCTTCTTTCTTCTCTTCTTTATTTCTTTTCTTTCTTTCCTTTCTCTTGCTTCTGTTTCTTCTTCCCTTCCTCCCATCTCTTGTTCTCTTCCTTCCCTCCTTTTATACTTTATCTTATTTCTTATGTGTGCATGAAACCCAAGCATATCTATTTTGCCATTTTTCCAGAATTCTGGTTGGCAAGTGCTATTTTGGAAATAGCCCTATGCCCTGGATGTGACAGCTGCTCACAATTGGAGGACAGATTTTCATAAGAAGGTCTTACTAAACTTGTAACCCTTCCCCAATAATGAATGGTATCAGACCCCAAGATCCAAGATCCACCTTCCAGTATTTTAAAGTACTTAATTATAAAATGAAATTTATTGTTATGTGCCTTTAAGTCAATTAATAAAATATGGAAAAAACATACCATTCAAAAACAAGGTTCTGCCTTCTAAGAAAAATATGAAAACAAATAAAACCTGTGAGACCCTCTTGCTGAAACTGGAAACACAGACAGAACAAGTAGAGCCAATGAGCAAAGTAAAATATATACTGCATTTGTAGAGAAAAAAAAGTCAACTTGTATTAAAAAGGCAATAAAATGAAAACGAGAAAAAATATGAAAATGTATTTAGCCATAAAATACTTACTTTTAATGTTTGTTTTGCATTGCACAGCATAATATTATCTATTGACTATGATATTCAGAACAAAACAAAAGAGTTTATAGTCAAAACAAAACAAGTCTTGGAAGACCCAGTCTTCAGTTTCCCATAAAACATTCTAAAATCACTAGAACAAGTGGGCTGCTAATTTTCTTTTCTGTTATAGCAACAGGAATAAAATCTGAAAGAGGACAAAATGGTTACCATACCCACAGAGAACATCTACTCATTTTGTTTCCAGCTGCTACTCATATCAAGTTTAAGAAGATGCTCTTTTATGTCTCCAAGAAGTCTCAAGAAATAAAAACAGGCAGAAAAAAGATGAGTATTGAGGACTGTGGGTGGGAAAACCATGTACTTAATTTGTTCCTGAGCTGAAAGCAATATGATTAGATTAGCAGATTTGCACTGATTCGTCCACAAAAAGCAAGCATCACACCACACTGGTGGCGATGGTCAGGTTAGCACTCTCAGGCATCTGGAGCCAGATGTTCAGAGTCAGTGCCCACTCCCATCTCCCCGATGTGCCTCTCACACTCCTAAGAGGATGCTGCAGAAGATTTGTTTGCGGAGGGGAAGATGCATGGAATATCCTCGGAACTTAAGTGGCATCTTAGTTTGACCAATTGTACCATCAAGAGAATTGAGTTTTTCAGAGAAAAGACTTTTTTTTTTGATAACATAAGAGGACTTGTGTATTTATGATCACCAGAGGCCAGCGAAGAAGCCCACAATACACCATTACAAAATATGCCACTTCAGCCTAGTGATGATTTTGAGCTGTAGGTAATTGAGATCAAAGCTTAAAGAGACATTCTCCATCCTCCCTGACCAGCAGCCTGCAGCAAGGTATCACTTTCTTTGTGTGAAAGTAACATAAATTTCCAAGCCCCCTCCTGCACTAGGAAGAGAAAAGCAACCTTCTGGAGAGGGAGGGCTGACACTGAGATGAGTCTGTATAAACAAGTTTCCCACAGTGTCTGGAGCTAGGCCCGAGTCACCTTCCCACAGTTGATTACATTTAGTTACAATGGTGTACCCACTTTTTGCACATTGTTAACTTTTCTGTGAAGCATCTGGATACAAAAACATATTTCCCCCAATAAAATATGCATCCCTTTTATCTTTTTAACCAGTTGTTTGTCAATTTAATTTCTGTTCCCCAGCTACTGAACCTAAGAGAGGAGAGGAAAACTTGCATATTTTCTGCCCTTCAAGCAGCACAATTTTGTGAGAAATGTCCAAGTTAATTGAATCTGTTTTATGATTTTCCTAAGAGTGGCTTTCTTTTAAATTACAATATATCCTGGAACTCTTCCCTCTCCTGAGCCGAGATGCAGTTACAACACATCTGAGAAGGTGTCAGAAATTAGCTCCTTATCACAAGGAGAAAAAGTTCAACAGTCTGACGGAGCTGTATTCCCAGAGGCCAGGGGTGTGTCTAAGAAATCCTGAGCTCTGACATGACGGTCTGGGCTCCACCAGCAGCTGCCGGATACGCTGAGTTGATGCAATGGGACACTGGGAAAGTCTCTCAGCTTCACAGCCACCACCCCTTCTTGTTCCCTACCATTTCCATAACAGAAGACAACAACTTTTCATTTCACAATTATTGATCGCAATCGTAAGACAAACACTTGTGAAAAGGATTACACTAACAGTCTCACACTGCCTTTTAAATAGTTAATGAGACCTCTTTCCCAACAAGAGATGCTGGTAAGCCTGCAAAGAGTATCACCCACGGAGGAGGGACAGGAAACTAAGGTGGGGTCCAGCCATGAGGAAGATCAATTTTACCTGCTCCTCAGACTGGTCCAATGTCAAGCACTGCCAGGCTTTCCCCCTTCAACCCAAAGCAGTGATTCAGCACATCACTTTCCAAATATTGCTTTAAGGAAGTACAGAGATTAATTTACTCATTGCCTTCAAAGAGCTTTTAAATTGGAGGAAGAGGCAAACAAAACTGCATAGTAATTCAGAATAGAAACATAAATGTACCCTAGAAATCTGCACCCTGTATACACACACTAGCTGCTGAAGGGTCACAGCAGTATCTAAATGTCAAAACATGCAAAACTGTGCATTCAGCCAAACCTTACTAGTGAAAATTTTGAACATCCACAAAAGCTCGTTCTGTTGTTGGTGTACCTGAATCAGAAAGAAAACAAGGTCCTTGCATGTCATCCAGGACTATGTCTTTCAAGACTGTTTATCTCCCCAGGCATGGTGGCACATGCCTATAATTCCAGCAGTCTTATTTGTTGAAAAAACCTAGATCGTGTTTCCTACATTTTGGACTTTGTTGATTGCATCCCTGTGATGATTCTTTTTCAGTTATTAATTTATTTATTTCCCCAAGCATGTTTTGTGTGGCCTCAACTACATGCAGAGGTAGGCTGAGATTCAAGTGAGAAACTGGGGGTCATAAGATATCAGAAGGCGCACTATGGCTTTCCCTTTGTGCTGTCATGTCCGGAGCCACATGATGCCTACTTGTCTCTCTTTTAATGATGTTGGCAGTAACCATTGGTTCTAGGTGATACCAGTTTCATCCATTCACAAAGTTTCCCTTAAGCTTTTTGTCTTGTTTTAGCAATCATTGATGGTACTTGTCTAGACCCATGTGTTCATGAGTGATTATAAAGTGGTGGCATTTTAATTTCTTCTTTATTAATTTTTCTAAAAAAATAAAAAAGTACTTCTTCAACTATCTGATTTAGCACAAGACACAGCTCTCTAGAAAGGAAAGTTGAATGCCTGATTCTGTACCTCGATCAGTTTTCAGAATAACAAGTCGGTTCCCCAGCATTCTCTAAAGGGAGCTCCTCAGCTCTTCAAATATGGCTATGACCTCACTGATTTTGACATATTCTCTGTGTTTCAATATGTCATAGATGTGATTTTTCTATATTCCTTACTAGAGATGGTTGCTTTATCTTTGGCCATTAGGAACCTTTGTGTGTTGATGCCTGCGTATCTGGAATCTTTTGCCACAGTCTAAGGAACCTGTAGCAGCTTCTTTGCTTTCTGACGTGACAAGATGCTACCGGCTCATCTTGAATTTTCTGCGCCCGTCTGAAAACAGTCGTTGTTTCCTAGTGGGTTCTGTTTCCCTTCAGTGAGAAAGGAATCTGGAGGCCACGATGTATGTTTGGGGTGCTCCTTGTTTTGGGGTTAGTCACTGTTCCTAGCCTCCTCAGGAGACAAAACACTTATGTCTCTGAGTTAAATCCCCAGACCCCAAATAAATGTTTTTAAGAGAAATCCATGAAGAAGTTACACAGTTAGATTGGTCTTTTCAAATTTAGGATCACAGTACTTTATTTAACTTTTAAAATTTTCTTTGGTCCTTTTTTGAGACAAGGCTTTGCTGGACTTTAACTCACCTTGTAGCCCAGGCTGGCCTCAAACTCATAACAATCCTCCTGCCTCAGCATCCCAAGTGCTGGGATTACAGGCTCATCACTGTGCCTGGCCCTTATTTAACATCTTTAATGTTCTATTTCAGTATTTTTCTTTTCATGTCAAAAAAACTTGGATCTTTATGACATTAGCATAATTACTACACACTTTACCAGAGCTTAAGAAAAATTTCAAAATTTTATACCAATATGTAGCTAGCATATAATTACTGAAGCAATGTAAGATATCTATGAAGTTCTTTCTGTCCTTAAGTTTTGCCCTACTGCAGACACACGGTCAAATAAATCAAGCTTAAAATCATTTCAAATAATTCCTCCCTATGTGGCCAATACTCAAGGCAATTTATTTCATTTTGTAAATTAAGATACTTCATTCTTTACATTTTGTAATGTAATTTGGTAAAACGTTTAAAAAGCAGGCTTCCAAATCTATCTGCTTCTGTTTTGGTTTCTCTTTTCTTTTACACTTTGCAAGTTATTTGCACTACTATGTTGTTTTTAATGTGGTGAATACATACCCATTTCTCTTAGAAAAAGTCAGCATATGTCACCCTCTCATATTAACTTGATTTTTGCACTTTATATACACTAAAGATTTTTATTTATCTTTTTCGGTACTGTACAATACTCTCTTGTGTAGTATAGCACAGATTATCCATCTTCTCCCTCCTGATGAATATATTGGCTATTGCCTGTCTTTTTCTATTTCATTTACTGCCAGTATGAATCAGCTTTTGTATTCATTTCTTGGTGTTTTGTTAGTTTGTCTTTGGGATAGATTCCTAGAAGTGAGATTATTTGATTGAAATAGAAATAGAGATTTAATACTGGTAAAACCCCTCCCCGAGAGCTGGCCCATTCTTCATTTCCATCAGCAGTGTATAAGAAGACAAACTTCCTGACAGCCTCTATAACAGAATACTTTCGAACTTCAAAACCAGCCAGGCACCTTACCAAGAAAAACTTCTATTAGGAGGGTTGAAATAAACCAGCCAGGCTTGGTCACACACACACCTACAATCCCAGCATTTGGGAGACCAAGGAAGAAGGATTGCAATTTTTAATCCCATTTGAACAATTTAGTGAGACCCTGTCTCAAAATTCAAAAATAAAATAAGAACAAAAGGACTGAGAAGTAGCTCAGTGGGAAGACCACAGGTTCAACCTCTGTTACTGAAATAACAACAAACAAACAATAATTGAGATAAGCCTAAGGACAAATAAAGTTTTTGCTGGGTGCTACTCATTCATACAGACCTAAGAATGTGAACTGAGAAAAAATAGAGTAAATGGAAAAGACAGAGTAGCTTATTGATGATCTGAATCAACCACTGAAACAGTTATTAGGACAGGAGACTGAGTGTTTGTTGATCATTAGAATAAACCATCAAAATAGTTATTCCTGGCCTTAAACTGCCTGTAACTTTAGCTGTATGCAGAAAAATAACATCGTACTTTACAGACAATGAAACAAACGGAGAAAATCAGGCTTGCCCAGGGCCTACCCAAGGCTACCAAGCTAAAATTTGGACTCAATACAATATTCTTTTTTGATGTTTCCTTGAGACTTAGCAGAGGAGTAGAAAAACAGAGTCCTTGATTTAAGGGGTCAGAAAATGGATCCTTATCTCAGCCCTGCTGGGAGCTAGGGGTGTAAACTACAGTAAATGGCTTGCCTCTCTGGGGTTTAATTCCTTCAGATGAAAATCAGGGATTAGTCTCTTTTCTAACCTGCTTGGCAGTTGCCTTCCAAGCCTCTCCTCTTGGAACAAGAGGCTAAAGGAAAGCTACACCTGAGCAGTCAGACCAGGGTGGGGAAAGCCCCACATCCACATTAGGCCAAGCCCAAAGCAGAGACCAAGACACACCCAAACTGGTTATTGTTTGCAAAGGTGGTTAGGCTCCTGGTGCCTTATATACCAAGGGTGAACAGGAGAGAAGAGTCTTTGGCATTTACCAAGTTCTTATTTTATGCTGGACATTTTTATTTATTTTTATTTTATTTAAAGAGAAGAAAGAAAAAAACAAAACAAAACAGAATAAAGGGTAGCAGCAATACAGAATTCCAAGGAAAAAAAGAAAAGAACAACAACAAAAAAACCTAAGAGATTATTACTTGACAAATTACATACTGACTTCTTGGAAATAGTTGTTCAAATTATAAAGTTAAAAGTAGACATTCAAACAGTGAGTCTGTTAACAGTTCTGTTCCACGATCTGACAAAAAAACCAGCAATATGGTCATCCATCTTACCCACTCAAATATACATGCAATTATATCAAAAGGGTAAAATTAAACACAACAAAACAGAACAAAGCGGATCACAAGAAAGCAATGTAAGGGACATAAATTCAAAAACTAGACAATTGGAGATATTCACTCTCTATCGTATTGACTCTTGTTTTCTTCCAAATAGTTGTCCATAGTGTCACATACAGGGAATTCACACAAAACGACATAGTATGGAACTGATCTGAGCAGGACGAGGAGGGCATTTCAGGTCTTCAAGACCAGACAATAGGGAAGCCGAGAATGGCTGTCATAGTATCTCTCATTCTCCTCAAAATAGCTGTCCATACCTTCATGTGTGTTGAACTTAAACAAAACAAAACAAGCTAAAATCACTTTGAACAAAGACTGATAGTTTTGCTGGATTACACATCATGACATTATGGAATCAACACTGGGTACTGTAGTGTCTCTTTTTCATCAAAGTAGTTGTTCATTTCAACATGTGTTATATAGTTGGTTCTTGTAAACTGTTTATAAGCTCTAAACATGCATGAGTCTCTAAATGTATATCTATCCTTTCTGTGTTGGAGGGAAAAACAAAACAAAGCAAGATAAAACAAAACAATTCCTAGAAAAGCATGAAGCAAAAAAGTCATATATAACCGCAATACAAGGTGATCTACAATGGTTACCATGATGTCTGAGCAGTATATAACAACATTAATAAAAACAAAGCATTGGAGACATTATAAGACTTCAAAAGCAAGTAATAATCAAACCAGAGTGGGTATCTTAGTGTATCTTGTCATCTTCAGTGTAGTTGCCTATACTCTTAGACTTGATGCTCTCAATCATAACAGATTTAAAGAAAATCAATCAATATAAAGTAGCAATCTAACAACCCAGATTCAAATAAGATCAGTCATAATAAGACAGTGTAAGTTATAAAGGGCTTCAGATTAAGTTGATAGGAAATGAGGGATGATTACCATAATATGTCCTCTTATTTTTGGGATAGCTGACCATGTCCTCAAGTCTAGCGTAAGTAGACAAACTGGAACAGCACGTAATCCATCCAAGCATAGCGATGAGAATAATGTAAATTTTAAATCTTATTACTCAATTAACAATATCATC